>BGPR01008281.1:41528-58378 GCA_013235015.1 Araneus ventricosus
CTTTACTTGGTACTATGACAGCCTTTACTTGGTACTATGACAGCCTTGCCTATAAATAACAATTCGCTTCGTTCAACCGTTTCTGATCATATTTACAAGCGTTTCGTCTAGTTATCGATTTTTAAAAAACCAGTCTGAGGGTTAATGGATTCGGATCGTGCCATTAATCGTTTTCACTTTTCAGTTCACTCTAAGAGACTGTCACCGGACATCAAAAATCCGTTATCTTGGATTCTCCGTACAAAAGTAATATTGTAGAAAGCATGGATTGGTTGTTTCAATAACTCTTGTGGCAAATAATGGTCACATCATCAGTTATAAATTACACTCTTTAACTTCTGTTCTCTTCCGAAATTACGGCTGTTTATTTTGCACTCAAGTACATTGATGTGCATGAAATCAGAAAATCCATTTTATACAATTGATTCTACGAGTCTTCTGGAATCTTTACATAGCTCCTCAACTCGTAATACACTCATTAAACAAGTTAGACTTTTATAGGCATTTACTTTCAAAAGGGGTTCGGATTCTATTTTCATAGGTTCCCTCACATGTTGGCATTACCCGAAATGAATTGGCAGACAAATCTGCAAAGTCGGCTACATAATTCTTGACACGACCAATTGTTCATGCTGATGTGCGATCTGCCGTCAATCAGTGGTGCCATTGTCAGTGGCAAGAAAAATGGAATATGGAAACAAATAACAAGCTCCATGTCATTAAATCGGTTCTCTCGCATTGGGTTACGAAACTTAACAGACGCTGTGACGTCGTGTTAACTAGACTTCGTATTGGGCATACACGACTGACACATAAATATTTGCTCTTTGCGGAGTCTCCTCCAACATGTAGCCATTGTGGTGACATACTGTCAAACACATCTTAACATACTGTGTGGTTGTTAATAGACGTCGGTTGAGGTACATTCGCTCAAGCAGTTTCGACTTGTCATTTTTATTGGGACAAATTCCACATTTTAACCTCTTCATGTACTTGAAGGACATTGGTGTTTTCCATGATATTTTAGTTTTCTTATCTTTGATCTGATCTCTTTTTTAAATTTCTTGTTTTAGTATCTTTGTACTGTTGGTTCATTCATCTCACCTTTTTACTTGGATTTTAACTAACGATTCTCTTAAGCACATATTTTCTGTACAGATTCTTGGTTTTCGGCGCAGCTTATCCCATTCGAGGATCTTGTGCCAGGGAAAGTCAAATCAACTTCCAACTCTTGTGGCAAATGTATTTTGATGCAGACTTTTAAACTATTTGCCGCTTATTAGTGTTGCGTTCCAAAAGATTTTCATGAATTAAATCAAACTATAAATGTAATTTGACAATTGAAATGGTGCAATATGGCGAATTATATATATTTTTTAAATCTGAAGCTGCTAACAGCTTCTAAATTTATAGCCCTGCTTTCTTCGTATTTAATTGATCAACTTTCAGACATAGATTAATATGTACAGTGAAACCTCTCTGAGCGGCCACCCCTCTGTTCCGAGAAAAACTGGCCGCTCTGAAAGGTTTTCGTTACAATTAAAAGATAATTGCTATAATACATAATATAAACAAGTCTGCCACATATTTCTTATTTAAAATGAAGTTTGAGACTTATCTAAAGAGAAAACAGTACTTTCTTTAATAATTTTTTACATTTTTTGAAAAAGGATACAATTTGTTACTGTTTTAAGTTTTTAACCTTCTCGACCAAAAAAACCATTTCTTCAAGTTCATTTTTTAGTTTAAAAAGTAAATTTCTAACCGATACGTTTGTCAAATGGGATGGGCGAACCCACCCGGCGGCCGTTGCTAGGGGTTATTTTAACATTAGGTCTATGGGCCGAAAAATCCGTGCCACGAAAAATTGACCATTAAGAGGGGTGGCCGTTCGAAGAGGTTTCACTGTAACACCTTTCAATATTCTATCTCCAATTTACCAGCTTTGTGAAATACTTAGTGCTGCCAATTTCTATTGGGCATAAACAATGTGAAACCTGGTTTTTCAGAATAAGAAAAATTGCTGATGTATAATTTCACTTCAATGCATTTTAACAAAATAAATTTTCTTTTTTCAGGTCAAAGTTCTTCTGAACATGCACCCGAAATAGAAAATCAGCCTAATCCAGATGAGCCATCAAATCCTGTGATTCGTCAACTTCTCCAAGTTTCGACTCCATTGCTTCAGAGGGATGAGCCAGATCTCTCAAGAGCTGGAGAAGCTGGGATTCATATAGGGCTGGTTAGGGCAGCAATTGAAGCAGTCCAAACATCACTAGAAGCTGCAAGGATAAAAGCAGCGGAAGGTGGCCAAATAGGGTCTCAAGAAATAGCCAAGTATGCCGCCAAGCGAAATGTTGACGAGAAATCAGATGATTCTAATCAACAGTTTGATGTAGAGGAATTATCGCCTGCATCAAAATCTTCTGAAAATGTTGATTTAGGAAGCGATTTGTCTCCAACTTGGTCTGGTGTCTCTGGAGAAGAGCGAAGAGATTCTGGAAGTAGTGCCACAGAGGACACTGGTTTGGGAAGCGACTCGTCTCCAAGAAGAGGTGATGTTATCGAGGAAGAAAGCAGTTTAGGAATTGGTGCCGAAGAAAATGCTAGCTTAGAACGCGAATCATCTGCATCGAGAACTGGCGTTGCCACACTAAGTTCTGGAACTGGTGCCACAGAGGATGTTGGATTAAAAAGCGAATTATCTGCATCAAGAACTGGCGCTGCCATGCCAGGTTCTGGAACTGGTACCACAGAGGATGTTGGGTTCAAAAGCGAATTATCTGCATCAAGAAGTGACGCTGCCATGCCAGTTTCTGCAGTTGGTGCCACCAAGAATGTTGGGTTGAAAAGCGAATTATCCCCTTCAAAAACAGTCGCTTCTAGCGTTGAAGGAAGCGGTTCTGCATCTGGCACCCCTGAGATGGCACGAGATAGTTTGATGTCTCCAAAACGCAAAAGTCCCACGAAAGTTCAACATTTGCCTCCAAAAAGGAGTGCTCCATTTACTTCTCCTGGTGGGCTTCAAAAGCAAAGTGACTCGCATATGTCCACACTTCTTGAGGAGCTAGATATCAAAGAAGCTAAGGTCAAGCCAGGAAGTTCCGAGCCCATCTCCGGGCACGAACAAAAGAGCATGGAAATGGAAGAATCTAATGATTCCCAAAAGGAAGAAACGGAACAAGAAAGTAACATGGAAGTTCAGGAAACTGATTCTCAAAAAGAACGAGGCGAAACTGCAGAGAAGTATCCCAAAAATGACGATACTGGAATGGAAGACTCCGACTGAACATAAAGGCTCGTAACTGTTTTAAAAATTTAATATTCTTCATCAGAACGGTGAGCAAAGCCGTATAAATTCCATTTGTTTTAGTAACGCTTTATAATTCTACCACGTTTCCGAGCCAGCAGTGTTTTATAGATATTGATTTGTTTTAGCAAAATAAAATTTTTCAGAATGCATATCTTGGTTAATGTTAAAGCAAAACTTACAGGATTAAAGCCTTTTGTGTCTCGAATATAAAACTTCTTTAAAAGACAAAATAGAAACTTCTGAAGCAATCATATAAATTTTTGAAGGTATTTAATTGTTACAGATGTTCTTTTGTACCATTTTTTTGCCATTTATTAATTGATATGCGAACTTATTTAGCCTCTTAGTTAGGGAAACATTCTTTTTGGGACCTTAATGTTAATTCAGTGTACACGAGAATGTAAAGGGCATCTGATATCCTTAACTCTTTTGCGGACAGGCAACTTTTTAGAAAACTCAAGATCAGGTTGGCGCACTTTATATGCCATCCATTTTTTCCAACTTTGTGCTTATTTACTTCTATAAAACTTTATTTTTAAAACTATAATAAGATTAGGGGTTTGAATGGATAGGACACAAATGTGTATATTATCTAATTTTAGCCGCTATCCTCTTTGTTATCTGGTTTTCCTATACCTCAATCTCGAGATCGGGTGAACTGTGGCGCACATTATACGTCGTACATGTCCGCAAAGGGTTATCCAAGAGATTCCCATCTTGGACTTGGGCCAACCCTGGCCCTTGTGCCATAAAAAGGACTCACTCCCTCCATCTTGGACTTGGATTGAACCTTCCAGCAGGCGCTCGTATGCAGGACACTTGTATTGTGCATCGTATTACATACATATATCCTTTTATAAATTTAAATGTAAATTTTATTTGCATAATCTTTGTTTAGTATAAAGGTAATACAGATAACATAAATAAAAGTTGCATTTATTTTTGTAAAACAACACGATATAAATATGTATTACGATGCATGATATAAGTATCTCTTGAATATGCGCTCCTGCTGGAAGCTTAAATATCAAATTCCCCCTGTAGTTTAACGCACGTTCACACCAGGGTTGATTTACCCAGTGGGCTAATTGGGTTGTAGCCCAGGGGCGTCAACCCAACAAGGGCGTCTACAAATTTACTAAATTGGTTTTATTTTAATTTTCTTTTGGCAAAATTGCAGGATGTTGAGCAGAGAATAGATGACACTTTTGCTTAAATATTTCATTGGATAAATATTTGCATTGAGCCATAAGCGCACTAATTACTGTTTTGAAATGAAAGAAAATTACAGCAGTCAAGGGCGCTTAAATTTGGTTCCTGTTTCAGACACATCACTGGATGTAAAGGGTGGATCAATATTTGTTTATATTTAAAAAATTCTTCTTGCCTATGCGAGGCCGCGGTGGCCTAGTGGTAAGGTCTCGGCTTTGGGGCCGGAGGGTTCCAGGTTCGAAACCCGATTCCACTGAAGATCCGCCGTGTATGGGGCCTGTTGCACGTTAAATCATACGTAGTGGTCAAACATCCTCCCGTTGGTGTGGCGTAAAAATACCCACACTGGTCCGGCCTACCCAAAAAGGGTATAAGGCCGGTAGAGGACCAGTGGGGAGACCTCCACCAGCATGTGGAGGACGGGATTTATTGGGTACAATAAAAAAAAATGATACAGGCATTTCCCAAACAGGGGCAGTAATTTTAAATACAAGAGAGCTGGGAGTGTAAACATGGTTCGACCCACCTCGGTGGGGAGAAAATAGCTTGATTTACTGCTCGGGTAAACAAGGAACAGTAAAAATATATAAAAATAGATAAGTATTGAAAAAGAAAACAAACACAGAAAAAGCAGTAAAAATCAGATATATAAAAAGGTCAAATATTGAAAACCCATAGTATAAAAACAAAACATACACAAACAATATTACACATCAAACGACACACAAAACACAAATAGAAACTGTACCAAACATATAATTAAAAATACATAAATTATTATTAATAATAATAATTCTGAGATAGAGAGGAATAAATTCAGTTAGTCAACGGTAATGCACGTCCCGCTTATAAGGGAATATCAAATTATCAGTTACAGAATGTTTTGTTGAGTAAAACTGCGCAAGTTAAAAATTACTTTGTCCTATACAGGATAAAAACGGCCAATGGGAGAGGAAAAGGAATGAAATTTTGTAGTCTAAAAATAAAAACAAGGTCAAAAGTAGAATGCATAGCCCCATCACCCCCCCCAAAAAAAATCTAAACAACGTTAGGGCATTGAAAACGTGGCAACAGGTTTCCAGAACTGCGGAGAGACTCGGGAATTGGAGCAGTCATCTATTGTCGGGGCCAATGGACCAATAGCTGCCATAGGGCGCCGAGAGAATCCCACACCAAGGAACCGACAGGGTACAATAAGTTAAAAAAAAAACACGCATAAACAAGTGGAGAGTGCTATAAACCTACAGAACTGCCATCAATGAAAAATTAAATAAAAAATAAAAAGTATTTCTTAAAAAGCTCAACTCATGTAAATAATGAAAAAAGAAAGACTCAGCAGGCGGGAAGTCAGGAGCACAGAATGCTGAATTGTAGAAAGTGTGAAATAAAAACCAATCCTGAGAGCAGATGTCAAGTGAAAGGTCCTTGGCAAAATGGTAAAAGATAAAAAGAGTAAGAACAGTCTTTCAATATGATAAGATAGAAGTAACACGGACCCTCAAGACATCATTGGAGTCAGTTATGGTCTCTTTCCTGGGTCAGTGTATCGCAAATGTTCCTGCTGGTCCTGAAAGCGCCTTCCATTTTGGTGACAGCCTGTCTATTTGTTAAGAGATTGTTAAACCACGCTTTTTTGTGTTCATCTGCGGGTTTAATTAGATGGAACTCTTTGGTGAGGGAACAGGAGAAGATATAATGATCTGCATCACCCAACATTCCGCAGATACAGTGTGGAGAGTCTAAGAATTTAAAGCGATGAAGGTAAGATGGGAATGGACCATGTCCACTGAGAAAATATATTAAAAACTTATTATGGATTAAAAATTTTGGGCTTACCTGATTAATGTAACCTCTCACCCTAATTCCCGAAGCTGAATCGTAGATATTCCAGTATTCATTCCATTTGTTTACTATGTAATTCTTTAGGAGGCCTTTGAGGTGGGAGTAGGGAGCAGGAATGACAAATTTCTCACCGGATGTTATGGCCAATTTGGCTTGTTGGTCGGCCAATTCGTTTCCAGGAATTCCCACATGGGCTTTAACCCAGGAAAGGCCGACCATGTTCTTTGCCTTAAAGATGTTTGATTTTACTTTGTTAACGAATTCAGATCTGGTATTTGCGCTATTAATGGCAGATATCGAAGAGAGGCTATCAGTATGTATGTTGACTTTCACTTTCTCTTTGGCAGCCCAGTTGGCTGCGAATTCAATTGCGGCTAATTCTGCCTGGAATACCGAGTTGTAGGTGTTCAGTTTAAATAGATAGTTCTGGATATTAATTTCATCTTTGAGAATACACACGGCGAATCCAGTCTCATTTTCGATTCTGGATCCGTCCGTGTATATCTCATAGTCGGCATTTGAAATTTTACTGTCTAGGTTAATAAGTTTCTGTCTGGAGGGAATGTTTTTAAATGGCACGTATTTATCCAAGAGATTTATATCGAAAATGGTGTTATATTCATTAGACCGGTTAACCCAGATCCGGAATTTGATAAACTCGGCTTTGGCTACTATGTGAAGGGGAGGAATTCCGGTGAGTACGTTGAGAACATTGGTGGATGACGTGCGGAAAGCCCTTGTAAATTTCAGTAAGAATATTCTTTGAATGCTATGAAGTCTATCGATTTGGTTCTTTGTTAAGGCCCCTCCCCAAACACTTGCACCATAGAGTAGAGCCTTTTCAATAACGGTGTATTACCAAATTTTTCAGAGATTTTTATTCATATTCCATTTAGACTTTACTACTCTATTAAAATTTGATGTTAGGAATAAAGCTTTTGCATGCAAAGTTAAAAAGGGGGCGATCCAAGATAGTTTATTATCTATTGTGATTCCTAAAATTTTAAGGCTGTCACTTACCTTGATTGAGTGGTTTTTGATCTTGAAAGTTGGCTTTCTATTAAGGACTGTAGAATTCCTTTTGAAAACTTTTGGGAGGCGATGCTCCTGTACACCACCGCCTGGCATTTTTCTATGGAAAGTTTGAGCTCTAAATCTTCAAGTTTATCGGAAATGGCAGCCAAAATTAAATTAGTCTTATTTTCCAATTCCCTGGCCGTTCGTCCTCCAATTAATAGTACCATGTCGTCGGCGAAAGCTTGAATATGTAAATCAGGTCTGTCATTTATTAGAATAGAGTTAATATATATATTCCATATTGTAGGGGCGATCACAGAACCCTGTGGGCATCCTTTAGAGCAAGGTCTAGAAATTTCTAGAACGTCGTTAGTGTAAAAAAGATGTAAACATTTCATGTAAATCTTAACATTTTGCTCCTCTATGTCAACTCTTACTCGGCGTTCTGAAAGATGCAGCGCTTTGGATTCCTTCGTAGATTTCGATAGTTTGAATATTGACACAATTGCTAAACGTAGATTATTTGTTGATTTAAATCGCTAAATTATATCAATATTCCTCTCTGATTACTCTAGGAGTGGCATTAATGCCCTACAAAGTGCTAAATATGATGAACATCCTTTCAGTGATGAAATGTTTTGAGCTCCATCAGACACTCAAAAGTGTCAAAATCAAGTACTGTTGGATTCTTGGACATGTAGGAATTCTAGGAAATGAGCGTGCTGATAAGGCCGCAAAACCTCCCCAAACAACTCCAGAAACATTTGTGCCTTTGACTGATATCTTTCAGGCTGTTAATCCTTTGCGCCTCAGTGTGCCAGCTGATGACACACCTAATTTCACTCGCTTCTCAACCATTAAATTCGACTATAAATGGAAAATAATAGGTTTAGGAAAGAGCTAATAGTACTCCTTTTAAAATGCATATAACAGCCTTATGAAATTTCGTTTCGGAATAGGAATTATTAGGGATAAAGTTTGGAAAAATTCCTTAACTCAGAGATAAGAAATTTTTCCATTTCCGGACGTTCACTATTTTAGCAAATTAGCTCGGAATTTTTCCTCCAATATTCTTGAAGTTTTAATTTGATTTTCTGTAAGATTCAGCAATATTGTTTGAGTCATCAAGGTGGTTGTATCTAAGGGGGGGGTTCTCATATGAGTGGGGTAACCCCATAGAGAGACGACCCCCTCTCGGAATGAAGTGATTTTTTAAAAAAATTTGTAGATTCTATGTCTGGATAATAAACTAAACCCATTCATGTTTTTTCATCATATTTCAAAACATTTAATTCCTTGCGCCGCAAATGGTTAAGCTATCTCAACATGGAGAGTGGCAAAAAAATCTGGGACAAACAATAAACTTTATAAAATCCAGCCTTCAATCAAAGGCTTTGGAAACCTCACTTTAAGGAGACACGATGTCATTTTGACAAGACTAAGATGGGACATTCTTAGCTCATCGTAACTTTTTATGTTCTGTGCCGACCCCTGTATGTAACAGATGCAACTGCGTTTTAAGCGTTAAACATATTTATGTCAATGCAAAAACTTTTATACCCAAAGTTGAGCTCGTTTTGGAGCAATTAACCGGCATCTTAAAGGCAAATCCTTGTGTTAATGTTTTTGCTTCTTTTTAGGAAAGTTCAACTTTTGAAATGATTTAGATTTTTCAGTTTAAATGTTTTAAAAATTTTTACAAGTGATTTCAATGCAAAGAGCCTTTGGAACAGTACAGCTAAGTTGGCCATTGTGCCATTAAACCCAAACCAAATAACCTCTCTGATTAGCCTTTAACAAAAGACCACGTATAAAGAACATTTTAAAGACGTTTCAGAGCAGAAAGAAAATGATCTAAGTGGGTATTAACTATTTGAATCCCTTGCCAGTGTATCCCGTTCTCTGTTAATGCATAGAATTATGGCACACATTATTACACTTGTAATTTAAAATTAAGTCATAGACGATATCATTCGATACAAAAATGACCGGTATTCCATTAACGTCTCGAGTATTCTGTGGATTCTTGGTTGAATCAACACAGCAGGCATTCTCAAATCAGAAGGGGCAGTCGTCTAATTAGACGGTAAAGAATTCTACACTGGTAAGGGGTAAAATACCGGAACTCGACTTCATGGGTAAAACGTCTTCGTGTATTGACTGCATTGGCGCCTCTGCGAGGCAGCTGTGGAGTGGGGAGGGCAAAGGACTTGTGGAGTTGTTAGAGCGACATGGTGTCATGGACCTGGTCTAATCTTGGGCTACGGGGATATGAAACAAAAACAACAACAACAACGTCTTCGTGTTTACGTGGCAGTAGTCTGGAGAATGGGATGCCTACTCGAGTGTCCTTATCTTGTCCTAGTTTAACATTGCGAGAAATGTTTCCGATACCGTCTATCTGTGTATTCTTGATTGAATCAATACAGCAGGAATTCCCAGATCAGAAGGGGAGTCGTCTAATTAGACTGTGCCCCTACTGATGTGGGCACCACGAAATGTGGATGAGTCGATCAGGTTTCATATGAAGGAACTCCCTCGCCTAGGGTTACATAAATGGGGGGGGGGCTTTCAGTCCCTCCTCCAGTGATAGTACGTACCTCCTACGGGAGGGGTAGGGCAGTGTGGCTGTGTTGGCCATTAGGACCCAACCTCGGTACTCGTTTCTATTGCAACGACTGTCATTCAGATATCCCGTATGCCTAGGCAGGTCGGGGTGACCGTACTTATTAATTAACGAAATGTTTGAATAACGTTTTTGATTTCCAGTAATTTACGACACCCTATACCACCGAAATGGCATATAACCTATCTGAAAAAAATTGAGATGCGCTCTCAGTAAAAAAATATTCGTATTTGTAACATTTTTAGGTTTTTGCATTAATTTTTGAAATGTGTCACTTCATTTGTGTAGACCCTGTACACTTCTTATGTTAGGTATAAAACACTCGACTGGGTTACTTTTATCGAACTCTTTATCCTACAACAACGTGTCTGAACGTGCATCGAATTAATGAATATTTGCTATCTAAATCCGTAATTAAGTCAACGCAACAATTAATTTTAATTTTTAAAAATCACTTGGACACGCTTAAATGTTCCAAGTATCCTTTACCATCTTAAATAGATTGAAATAATAAAAAAATATCGCAAACGGGTGGTGTCATCTAATTAGGAGGTTAACTAAAATCGTTGGGCAAGAGGTTAAACATTTAAGCTAAATTAAATGGCACTTCCTCTGTCCCATAATAATGGTTGCAGTTAGGAATTTAATTTGTCGCATAATAATAGCAGCAAAAGAAAATATAGAACGCAACATTTATTATAAAAAAACTAGATTAAATTAAATAATAAATTAAAAATAATACTTCTAATTTTTATTTTGAGTGTTCAGATAGTTTCTGGATTTTTCAATAATTTCGTTACTGCATTTTAAACTTGTAGGTAGGATCCCTTGGCTGCGAAGCTTTACTTTCCTATATACGTGAACTTAATGAACTGGACAATCGCAACTCGATCTTTGCTTGAAAACTCTTTTTTTTTTATCTTACTTTTAAAATACGTTGATATTCAATTGAAATAAAAAAATTGATTTCGATCAGCTGATAAAATTAGAAAAATAGTTATAATTCGTAATAATTAGGTTAACCTAAAAATTGAAAGATGTGTCAAAAAAAATGACAAATGTCATGAAACATTGATTTTGATTGAAGGCTTCGAAATTTTGCGCTACAACATAACTTACAGCTGCATTCGCCAATATTTCCCGTTTAAATATTCACTTGCTACTATTATTATGGGACAGAATTGAATACCTAAAGACAAAAAAATGAAGATTGAATATCCAAAAAGAAAAAAATAAGGATTGAATATCTAAAACGCCAAAAAAATAAGGATTGAATATCTAAAAAGACAAAATATAAGGAATGAATATCCAAAAAGACAAAAAATAAGGATTGAATATCTAAAGACAAAAAATAAGGATTGAATATCTAAAGACAAAAAATAAGGATTGAATATCTAAAAAGACAAAAAATAAGGATTGAATATCTAAAGACAAAAAATAAGGATTGAATATCTAAAAAGGCAAAAATTAATAGAAGAAATTTAATTGGTGTGGGCAAGTGCAGTATCCTCCAGGAAAAAATTGTGAAGTACAAAATAAATATAAATACTAATAAAAGGAATATTTAATTGTAGAAGAGTTAAAAATACAAAAATAATAGCAGACAAAGATAAGAAGTAGGAATCCGGTGGATGACTTCATCAGAGGCCATTCATCCATGCAGATTCAAAATTAGAATAGGTTTTCTGTAGAGGAAAAAGACTTTAAGATCTGAATTTAATATTAATTTCCTCTAAGGTCTGAACCCATTCCGGAATATATTTGAAAGAAAAACCTTTATCCACAAGGAAGAAATTAAAAACAGTCTTTTAAACAAAAACTGTTTGGGTCAGAGGTAGTATTTGCTACACGCTATTTAGAATAAACTGTGCAGAAAAGATCCAAACACTATACAAGGTATGCATTCAGTTTGTATTAGGATTCGAGTCCAGATTGGCAAAAGGAACAAGTAAGTTTATTACTCCATTCATTTTGGCAACAGTTAGACTTTGAACTACTGAAAGTTTATTTTTAATTGAAAAGCATTGATGACAATGTGACGTAACAAATTTATGTAAAGGCATAAAGAGTTGTTGTTTCTTTCTTCTATTCTCTGCTTAAACACCCTGAATCTGTTTCTTTTCCCAATACGCTCAGAATTGGTAAATAGTTTATTGATTTTGTCTTTTCAGGATAATTTGGGAAGACCATTATATCATATTGTTGCAAATTCCATAACAGAATCTTTCAGGACATTAAAATTTAAACAGCCTTTAATCATAATATGTACTACGATCTCATTATCTAATTGAATTTTATTTTTATTGTAAATCTCTTATTCTTTAGTAACGTGATCCATTTTAGATGATGCCTTACTTTACATACCATTTTCGAATTAAAAGCTTAAGAGTAGATCTTGATATAATTTATTTCCTTTTAAACAAAAGGCAGCCATGATTTTTACTAAGAAGGGAGATAATAAGATTTTAATATTTTCTGCATGAAATGGTAAACGAAATCTGCATATGATGAAAGTTATTCTTACCAGTAATGACAATTATATATTGACTAAATTTTAATGAAAATATTATTTAAAAATTGATTAAATTAGTTAAACATTAATGAAAATTCTTAGTATTATATATAAAGGCGCATATGCAGCTATGTATAATATAATACAGATACAAATAATAGATATACTAAATAAAAATTAAAATTAAAAAAGAAAGAACAGTATAGATAAGAAACAGCAGATTTAAACAAAAACGATGACAATACATCTTTAAGCGTACTAACGCAACAGCCTCAAGTGATTGCATCACCTGAAGTTTAAAACGATAATATTTAAAACACATAAAAATTAATTTAGAAAGTAAAAAATGTTCAGAACGGAAAAAATGAATGAGGAATCGAATGGCGAACTTTATCGAAGACCACTCACCATAAAGATTCCAAATTAGACAAGATTTTCTGTCAAGGGTAAGATTATAAATCAAACACAAAGGGTATCACAAAGGGCATACTTTTGATTTATAATCTTACCCTTGACAGAAAATCTTGTCTAATTTGGAATCTTTATGGTGAGTGGTCTTCGATAAAGTTCGCCATTCGATTCCACATTCATTTTTTCCGTCTTGAACATTTTTTACTTTCTAAATTAATTTTTATGTGTTTTAAATATTATCGTTTTAAACTTCAGTTGATGCAATCACTTGAGGCTGTTGCGTTAGTACGCTTAAAGATGTATTGTCATCGTTTTTGTTTATATCTGCTGTTTCTTATCTATACTTTTCTTTCTTTTTTAATTTTAATTTTTATTTAGTATATCTATTATTTCTTACCAGTAACTTGTGTTAAAATATTTTTGAAACAAGCTTGGGGAAAAACTTGTGCTTTAGTTTAATATATTTGTTTATTTATAGGGCAGTTTCGTTCCGCGAACCTTCTAAAACTAATTGATCATTAAAGGCTTAAATAATGTGTTAACCTTCATAAGGTCAATGGATTTTCTTATTTTCGCATTGCACTTCAAATTTAAATAGAACTATTTTCTGCTCTGAGATGTGTATTATTTAGACTCGAGAATATGAAAAAAAATTATAAAATAAACCTTACACAATTCATGGTTTATATATCAGTAATTATTAATCAATTAATATTCAAACTACAATTTATTACTATCTGAAGACTGATTTCGGAAAATTTCATATAGAAAAAGGCATGTTAACCCTCTCACTGCTTATCCAGCGATTTCCACAGATGGGAAATAAAGCAGACCATTCACCTCTCTTCCAAACTGGAATTTTTGGAACGCGTAAAGCAAAAGCCTATCGTCAAGGTCGAAAACCTGCCAAATTTGGAGCAAATGATTCGAAGTGGTGGAATTCAAAACAACTTACAATCCAAACCTAAATCCGCCGATTCCAATTTCAAACCTCGATGCGAGGCTAGCGGGAAAACAATAGTTCTGCCTACATTGGCACCTCGCGTCGAGGCTAGAAATTAAACTCGAAATCCCACGCGTGAGGGAAATTCCGCGATTTTGAACCTTGTCTCAAAACAAACTTTAGGTGTCTATTCTGGTACCCCCGGTTGGGTTGGGAGACGTCACTTTTCCCGTTGTTAACGTGCGGAAAAAGTGACGTCTCCCAACCCAACCGGGGGTACCAGAATAGACCCGTAGAACATCCGTGAATGCTTTGCCTAATTGTTCGACTAAAATAAGTGGGGAAAAACCTGCTCTTGGAACAAATCGCATAGCTTAGCCTTCTCGTGAATGCCCAACTTTAGACTTTTTTCTGATGAATCCATCGATTTTCGCAAGCTAAATGTGTTTAGTTAGTAGTATCTTTTGCGTTGAATCGTATTATATCAATAAAGCTTTGCATATAAATAACAATTTTCTTGGTTCAACGCTATTTGAACATGTTTTCACACGTTGCATCGAAATAGTGATTTAAAAATTCGTCAGTCGGGGGCTAACCCCTTGGCATACGATTTTATTTAACCTCATAATAAGATGCCACCACCCCATTTGGGATATCTATTATTATTTCAATCTATTTAAGGTGGTAAAGGATACTTGAGACGTTTAAGCGTGACCAGGTGATTTTTGTATTTAAAATTAATTGTTACGTTGACTTAAATACGGATTTCAACAACAAAACTTCTGTAATTCGATGCGCGTGTCAAAGTCGTCATTGTATGTTAAGGGGTTAATCTGATGTTTTCCAACTATGCTGGTCATATGAATAGCTCCATGGTTTTGAAACAGAAAGTGTTTAACTTTAGATTTTGAATCATTTCCAAGTCGCAACTAAAATAATTTTCTAAGATTTATTTTTGTGGTTTAGACAGAGAAGATGGCTGATGAAGAAATGGAGAACGAAGCGCCGAGGAGTACGTCAGAGGCCACACCTCCTCATGTATATGATTACCCAAAAATGGTTAGTCATCATTCACCACCGGAAGAAGAAAGAGTAACTTCATCAACAGACCGTCAGCCGCCTGAAATCGCCAATTCCCCTGATGAGCAAAGGGTTAGTTCTACTTCTGAACAAGAACTGCCAAACGACGTCGGACCCTCGAGTTGGTTTTCATTTTTATAAGCTTTTATTCAATTTGAGTGTCTTGTCCACAAATATTAAGATCGATTTCTTACCCACTTATAATCGAACTACAGCTTTGAAATTTAGCACAGTGGTGGGTTTCGGGAGACAATACAATATTACGCAAAAAATTTGCAATCTATACCTATATTAAACCTAACAAAATGATATTAAAATTTTAGCCCTATATTTGAGCGATAAAGTTTGGAAGGTGGTAACCTCAAGTTACCTAGGGTTGTAACAACACTACTAGACGACACACAATAGAAGGGGGTGCTACCTGTGAATCAACCCCAATTCGGAGCGGCTTGAGAGTCAAAGGTCAGATTGGGGAAGTGAGTCCTGCTTCATCTCTTGATCTGTGTCGCACTTTTTACAAATTCGAGATAATGCAATCGCTCTGCGTAAGAGAAATAGATATATATTTAGATGGAGCGTATTGAAACGGCTACCCAACGTGAACGGCGGTTAGAAAAAGCAAGGAAGAAATACTGAATATTACGGATTTATAATTCAGAAAGTTAATGTCATAATGAAAGTTAATGCCTCGAATGGGATAAGCATGTTAGCAATTTATTTGATTTGATTTTCTCCTCGAGATCCTCGAATGGGATAAACATGTTAGCAATTGATGAAACTGCAATGCGTTTACAATATCTTGCTTACCTTATGTTACTTGACATTTTACAAAAACACCAAGTAATCATATTTCTGAATTACCTTGTACAATACATAATTGGTTAGTTTTAAAGAAAGTGGAGTTAACTAAATGTTATAAATGAAATCTCTAAATATCAGGTATAGGTGCTTGATCCATTAATCTCTGCCATTTCCATCTTAAGCCTCGAACCGGACATCCTTTGAATACCCGTTTACATAACATGTTATGGATTAACAACTCTAAAGATTATAATGACCGGAAGTCATCCTAGGATTAAAGCTATTTGTGGTTCAAACCTATCTTGAGAAATGAAATTCTATTTCCTTATGCCACCACCAAGGATTAAAAAGAAAAAAAACTTTCTTCTTTTAAGATCTTAATTTATGTATTTCTTAACGATATATAAATTTTTTTGGATAATAAAATGAGTGAAAGATTGACGTTTTCCTTTAAACTCGGGATTGTTGAGAAATTTAAAAAGCCAAAGCAATGGATTAATTTCAGAGCAAATTATTTTTTCATGCATTGAATTAAAAATGTTATCGAGCTCGGCATACTGGGAGGACTTATTCTTTTGCTCTGTTCCTGCTTCGTTGGTTTCAAGCAAGAGTTTTAATAAAATAAATAAAAAATTAAGGTATCAGCTTTTATTCAAATGCGAAAAAATGAACGCAAAAGTTGAAAATAATTTTTCTGATTACAATAAAATGCATGGTTCGAATAAAAGCGTGGGCGCATTATATAGCACCTTATATTTTGTGTATATTTCCTTTAACAAAAGGACTATTCCTAGAATCTAAAGGCGTCCACGCTTTTATTACAACCATGCATTTTATTGTAACCAGAAAAATTATTTTCAACTTTTGCGTTCATTTTTTCGCATTTGAATAAAAGCTTATACCTTAATTTTTTTATTTACTTTCTACTTTTTAGTGACGGCTGACACGAATACGCACGACATGTTAGGCATAGTAAACAAAATTCAATTACCGAATTCTCCAATATAAAACACATATTAAAATTATCATATACATATGTACAATTACATTTTTAAAATGATTTTATGAGGAGAAAGTCAAATCAAATCAACTG
>BGPR01008282.1:0-11989 GCA_013235015.1 Araneus ventricosus
TTGGCGCGAATTTGCATTCAGAGGTTCCGTTTCCAGAATGAAACTTCAATCTTCTTGGCATATCCATTATCTGGTTAATGCTTCTGGAACTTTATTCTTTGGATGAGTTGATCAGATTGCCTTGAATGCGATACGATTTTCTATTGAAAACAAAAACAATATGAATGAAAAATTAGTTTATCAAAATATTTGGTGAAGTCATATTTTTAATAATTAAAAATGTTAAGTATGAAATCGAGATTTGGCCAAATTTTCCGATTATGATTATTACGTGAAAGTAACAATTTTATCTAGAAATTATAATTAAAATTCATAGACAATGTTATCTGTGAATTTTAATTCTGGTGTGAGCTAAATACGAGTATTAAACTTTTTTGTTTGGTGAAATTAATGATTAATTTTGGAATAGTTTGAAATAAAAATATTAAAAACGAAATATAGTAATAAAAAAAGAAAAGAAAAAGCTTGCAAAGTCAAGAACAGCTTTGCATATGTTGAGAAAAAGTTCTTAAATGAGAAGTTATCAGAAAGGTGAAAAATCATTTAATTTTTTTATTTTCAAATACTACTATGTAAATTCTAAATCTTTTCTATAAAATATCTATTATTTTTTATGTATAACGTGTTTGTCTAATCTTTTACCATGCTAATCTGTGTTCATTCGCTTTTAAAATTTGTGCACTAAATTAAAAATAATTCTACGATAAATTGCATGAGATCCGCATATTGTATAGCAACGGATTCGAAAACCCTCCGCGCTTTTGTGCACGCGCCGGGCAGAGTTATTTTCATCAAAATAGGGGGAAGTGAAGAATGGAAGGGTGATGTTTACATTTTACTGCGCGAGATCTAACAAAGAACTCCGGAAGTGCGCTCATGCGACTCATTGCATGACACCCTTTTCTGGTATAAAAGCGTCCAAAGGTAGTAGTCTCGAAATCCGTTGCGGAACTATATTTTTCTTCTGTCGTTATCTTAGCAAACGTAGAAACCTTTACTCTTGAATGCGTTATAAAATGAAATTAACTCACGGATAAACCAGATATTTTTCTCGTTCTGTTCCTTACGTGCATATATTTCTCCCTACTTTGGCTAATTTCGTTGAAACATCTTAGAAGAGCCTGTTTTTGCACACAAATGATTAACAGTCGGACTGAGAGAGATTAGGAGTATTTATCTTCAAGACTTCCAGTCTTCAAGGTAGCTTGTATTTAGACGTAATATAATGCGCATGCGCAGAATTCGTCTCACTATTTCCATTCTTTAAGGATAGTCCCAACTACTTGCAAATAATGACGTGTTTACAATATTGCGTTACAATCAGTTACATTGAGGCATTTAAACATTTTACATATTTTGTCATGATTATGATTTCTTTTTACAATGTTTAAATATGAGATTTTTGGGTTGAGTTATCGATGTATGTTCACATAACGACAAAATATCATCGCCAGCATCAGCATCTAATAAAAGATTTTAATTTTTGTGAAAACGACTTTGAGCAGTCATATTTTAAGATTAATTATATTTGAAATTAGACTTTTTCTTTTCATTAATAATGTACATAAAAGTTAATTATAAACCTTTTAGAATATTTTTAAAGTCAGCTACACTATCGGAATATTTTTAAAAGTCGACAACTGATATGTTGGCATGTCATGAGTGTAACTTGCAGAGTAACGCAGATACCAGGCAGTTTTAAAATACAAAAGAGCTTTAATGCAGGTTACTGTATAACAAATAAAGACATGCTGCTGTCTTGCAGCCCAAACACTCAATGACAGCCATCCATTCAGCTGACCACAGCTACGTCTACTCTCAGACTGACTGAACGATTGATTCATTAAAAACACAAATGAACAATATATATAGATTGTAACAACCAATCAACTTCGACTAGTGCCGTAACTTCGGCTACGTCATGAAAATTAACCAACGAGATGCTTTCATTCAGTGACTGAACCAGTTCATTTGAATTCCAACATTCGGCCCCATCAGTCACTGAATACTTTTGAAATATAACCTTTATTACCGAAAGAAATTTTTCTTTTACAAGAGGTTTTGTTAAGAAATCGGCCAAATTTTCCTTAGAATTTATATAATTTAGTTCAAATTCTTTATCATATAATAATTTTCGAACAAATTTATATTTTATGTCTATATGTTTAGTTTTACTATTCTCAATGTTATTTTTCGAAAAATGAATAGCTGATTGGCTGTCACAGTACAATTCCAGCATTCTGAAATCAATTAAGTTAAGTTCTTTTAAAATTTTAGAATACCAAATAATACATTTTACACTTTCTGTTAGTACTATAAATTCAGCTTCCATTGAGCTTAAAGCAATACATTTTTGCTTCTGAGACTTCCAAGTTATTGGTACATTTCCAAATAACATAATATATCCACTGGTAGAATGTCTATCATTTAGCTTACATCCCCAGCTAGAATCCGAATACATAGTTAACCTAGTGTTACGAGTATCAGAAAGATTTATTTTATAATACATTGTATTAAACACATAATTTAATATATCAACAACAATAGTCCAATGATGATACGTATATCCATTACAAAATTGTGACATTGTGTTTACAGCAAATGCAATATCTGGCCTGGACCTATTCGCAATAAACGATAAGCATCCAATTAGCGTTTTATACGGAATCTGTCTCATAAGTTCCGTTTCTATTATCTCATTTTCTTTTATTCTATCAGGTAAAATACAACCTACTTTCAAAGGTAACGTAATTCGCCTTCTTGGTAAATTTTTTAATCTAGTCTTAAGTTTATTTATATATGTATTCTGATGCAAGTACACAGAATCCCCGATTCGCTCAAAATTTACACCAAGTAGGTATCTAACTGGTCCCAACTCCGTTATTTCTAATTTAATTTTTATATTAAGAATTAAATCTTCAAGATCACTTTGCGATTTGCTGAAAACGACAATGTCATCTACATATACCAATAAAATACAATTACTTTTAGTATATAGACCATTACACAAGTCATTTTGATGAAATCCAAGTCCAAATAAAATTTCACTCAATTCGAGGTTCCATTGTCTACCACTTTGATGAAGACCGTAGATGCTTTTCTGCAACCTGCAAACATAATGCTCGCATCCTTTTAGAACAAATCCTTCAGGTTGCTGCATGTAAATGGGAATATCCAGGTTCCCATACAAATATGCTCCTTTTACATCTATTTGATAATGATTCCATCCTAAAATACATACTAACAAAACAAATAGAAATTTAATTATATCAAAATTCACAAGTGGTGCAAATACATCAGTAAAATCAACACCCGGTCTTTGCTTAAACCCTTGTGCTACCAATCTCGATTTATATTTCTTTACATTATTTTTCTCATCATGTTTAATATTGTATACCCATCTACAACCTAAAACTTTCATATTCGATTTTGGTTCAACAAGATCCCAAACCTTTCTATTCTGCATTAATTTAATCTCTTCAGACATAGCTTCGTTCCATTTCTCTTTATCTGGAGAAATTTGAGTTTCTTTAAATGTTTTGGGGATTTCAGTCATGTATATCTCGTTTTGAAAAATATCATTTACAAAACTTGCTTCATCTACGGAATCTGAACTAGTTTCATTATGACATTCCGATTTTTCTTCAAAACGCGTATTTGCTTTTGTTGGTTTAAAGTTAAACTGATTAGGGTCAAATTCTAATTTGTTTTTCTGACAATAAATTTTAACATCATTTATGGATCTAAGTCGTTTTTTACTAGGAGGATAATAATAAACATCTATCCTTTTACTTTTTGTCCTAGGTTTTTCTAATCTTATCCAAGTTGAAATATCTAACGATGAGGGTTTTTCCGGTGAACTAGATTTTTCATCCTGTGCCCTGTAATCACTATCGTTATTTAATTTTTGATCCAATTGATATATAGCATAATCATAATGTTTAACTTTACCAAACAAAGTTTTCACGCCATTCTTAGTTTCATCAATTTTAACGTGAATACTTTCTACGACTTTCCTTTCTTTAGGTAACCATACCCTATATCCTCTTCTATTCACAGCGTAACCTACCAATATTCCAATTTTAGCTTTGGGTTGTAATTTATTTCTATTAACTGTTGGTACATACACATATGCTAGTGAACCAAATGTACGACAATGTCTAATGGAGGGTTTATGTCCCGACCAAATTTCCATCGGCGTTTTTCCCTCTGTTAATTTATGACTACACCGATTTTTATTATGAACATAGGCATGAAGTGCTTCCGCCCAAAACCTTGGTTTTAAGCCACTATCTTGCAGCATAGTTCTGACTGCTTCCATACTTGACCTATTGAATCTTTCAGCTATACCATTTAATTCTGGTGTATAGAAAGATGTTCTCTCAATTTTAATACCCAAGTTTCTTAAAAATGTCTCAAAATCTTTGTGACAAAACTCCAATCCGTTGTCCGTCCTGACACTTTTAAGTTTCCTTCCTAATTCACGTTGTACCCTAGATAAGTACTCTTTAAAAATTGAAAATACTTCACTTTTACTTTTAAGAGTAAATACATCTATTTTTCTAGAAAAATCAATTATGGACAAGAAATATTTACTACCTCCCAAAGAATTAACAGGTGCAGGTCCCCATAAATCCATGTGGACTTTGTCCAAAACAGACTTTGTTACTCGTTTGTACACAATTCTTTTTCAGAGACGTTCTTGTTGCTTTACCTACATTACAAGCTATACAAGATTCATTATCAATTTTAATATTTACTTTCTCCAATCCTTTAACCGATTTATTTTTACACATATCCTTAATAAGAGGAATATTGACATGGCATAATCTCTTATGGATTAAATTTAAATCTACACTAGTATACATTACACTATCTAATAAAGGATAACCAGATACTATATAAAACATATCTCGCCGAAAAGCTGAAAAGAAATATTCATTATTAGAATGACATATGCGCATTACATTGTTTGACCAAATTATTTTAAGTCCTGCTATATCCATTCTGGCTCCACTAATTAAATTCCTCCTCATATTTGGAGTGAAAAAAACATCTTTTAAAGTAATTTTTACATTACCTTTAATGTCTTGAATGATGAAGTCAATATCACCAATTCCTTCAACTTCACAGGTTGATTTCTTGTCGGCCAGGAGGGCTTTTGTCGTTTTAAGTTCCCTAAAGTTTTTAAACCAATCACGTTCATAACAAAAATGGGAAGTCGCTGCGGTGTCTATCAAGAAATGATTGCAGTCCGTCGATACTCCAAAGGCTTGATTAGTCCCACAGAACGTAGTTTCCGATAAGAAAGCTCGTTTCTTCTCTTTATTCCGCTTCTTATAACATTTAGATGCATCGTGTCCTTTGCGGGAACAAAATTCACAAGACGGCCCCATTCCTTTAGGGTAATGGATTTTCCTGTATTGACCAGGGTTTTTTGAAGGGTCCAGCACTGCTCCACTGCGTTCAGAAGATTTCTTGCGAGTTTCCTGCAGACGAAATGATCCGACGGTGTATGCATCCTCTGTATAATCTAGATTCAAATCCTTCTGCTTCAGTTGAATTCGTCCAGCTTCGTTTACAAGTTGTTTTTCAACTTCCAGATGGTTGAATTCTTCATCCTTCAATCTGTAGAGGGTTTGAACCAAATGATCATACTCGGCTGGCAATCTTCTAATAAGTTGTAATGCGATTAAAAGTTCAGGAATTTCAAAACCCGCTTCCTTAACTTGAGTTTTCTTCTCATCGACTCGCTTGCAAAAAATTCCAATGGTTTCTTCTACTGGATTAAACTTGAGCTCGAAAAATTCATCAATAAGAACTGCCAATCGGGCTTTGGAGGTTGGTTCGAAATTTGTTTTCAAAATGTTCCATGCTTCTTTACCATCCGTTGTGTATCGGATTAACGGTAGGAACTTTCTTTCGATGCCTTGGTAAATTGTAGTGTAACATCTCTGCTTTCTCCAATCATACTCGAACTTTTCTTTTTCAGTAGCTTCTTCAGGACATGGCTTATCTTCAATTATGAAGCTCCAACAACCACGATCCATCAGCACGACCTTCATGTCTTCCTTCCATGAAGTATAATTGGAACCATCCAACTTCGGGAATGCAAATGGCGAAGACTCCGCCGGCATATTCATCTTCTGATCTGCTTTATAGACTTCACAACCAACAGGCACAATTCTTTCCGTTTACTTTAAACAGTAGGGTTTAAAACTGCATCTGGCAATCATCAGTATGGGATCGCACGGCCCATAACCACTGTTGGCATGTCATGAGTGTAACTTGCAGAGTAACGCAGATACCAGGCAGTTTTAAAATACAAAAGAGCTTTAATGCAGGTTACTGTATAACAAATAAAGACATGCTGCTGTCTTGCAGCCCAAACACTCAATGACAGCTATCCATTCAGCTGACCACAGCTACGTCTACTCTCAGACTGACTGAACGATTGATTAATTAAAAACACAAATGAACAATATATATAGATTGTAACAACCAATCAACTTCGACTAGTGCCGTAACTTCGGCTACGTCATGAAAATTAACCAACGAGATGCTTTCATTCAGTGACTGAACCAGTTCATTTGAATTCCAACATGATATACACAAGTCTTTCTCTTCCTGAGAAAGTTATCAAAAACAACAGAATAAGACGAATGACAGCTTTGTGATAAATGTTTTGATGCCAGTCGATAAATGGATTCATTGAAAAATTCTCAATTCGCTAATTATAATGATCGCTACTTGTATAAAGATTTTAAATTATAATGGAGATTTTACACTACGAAATGTGAAATAGCATGATCAAAATACTTGACTTCTAAAAGCATTTGTTGCATAACCTGAAATTTGAGCCATTAGCCATTTTAATTTTTATTTATTTGTTCCATTTAATGATATGTATCAATAAAATAAAAATATATATATAGGTACCAAAATAAACGAATAATCGACAAAGAGTTTCCCTGTTTGATAAAAGAATAATAGCAAAATAGGTTATTTTTTAAAATTATTGTGTGATTGTTTTTTTAACTATGGCAGACTATTAACATAATATTTGACTCTTAAAATTATATTAGTCACATAACCTGACGTAGAATCTAAAATTTTTATTTATTTTTTTATTTGTTGTACTTTTATATATACATTAATAAAATAAAAAGACATAGGGTCACAGAAATTCAAACAAATAATCGAAAAAGGATACAGTATAAAAGTTACTAGATTATTACCGAATTATGTGAATATCTGAAAATGTTATTACAATTTCAAAACCAATAATATTCATCAGAAAATACAAATAATTACCGCTTTAGAACTTTTATTCATGATTTTGAAGTTTAAATGAAAATATATAACTAAAAACACATCATTTGACTGTTTTATTTTTTGCTGAAATATGTGTGTGTGGGCCCATTACTATTTTTGTCCTTGAAAGTAAATAATTTGAAGTTACTTTTGACCGTAGGAAGCTACTTTTCAAACTGGTACTTTACGTTATGGATAATTATATGCGCATAATTACGGAAGATTAATGCTGGAACTAAAATAAAAAAAGCGTTTTTCTAGCATATTCAGTTTTCGAATCCGGAACATAAAAAAATGGAAGGAAAGTCTCGTATTACCATAACCTTAATAACGGTTCTCAATTTTCTAAAAACTTCGACCTGAAAGTAAAAAAAGAAACTTAATTTTGCTTATTATAAACAGTTCATTATCGTGGAATTTCTTTTTGAATAGGAAGGCAAACGTAATAAAAAATCGTATCGTCTTTAGCTTAAAGATATGGCAAAAATTAAAAAAAAATAATGATTCTGGTGAAATAAAGATAAGCTAGACCAAGAAATTCCACAACTTTTCTTAATTTTTTTTGTTTAACTTCTTAAGATAAAGGTAAAAAATGCGAAACAATAAAACTATACGATGTATGATTAAACAAAAATGCTCTTCCATAAAAATATGCTGAATATACGCATAATGAAATAATTAAAATCACAAAATATATAACGATTTTTAAAAATAGTTATTTCAGTTTATACAATGACAAAACTAACTTTGGTTCTTTTGACAACTGTTTCAATTTCGCGCGAAAATAATAATTAACAAATATTTGACTCATAGAAATTATTAAAGGAAATGGGTTTCACAAACATGGGTTTTCTTTTTTAAATTAAGTTGATTTGTTTTAGCGTTCAAATGCTTTCATAATGTATGCACAACTTTTATCAATTCTCTTTGAATTTTATACATCCAGCGATATTAAACGAGATCTTTCTGAAACCTCTGTTACACACATACATACAAAAATTATCTTACACGAAATTAATATTTTGTAAAATATTTTAATAATTATTTTCCACGACATTAATATTTTGTGGAAAATAATTATTAAAATATTTTACAAGATTAATATTTTGTAAAATATTTTAATAATTTTACACGAAATTAATATTTTGTAAAATATATTTGCTTATAAAAGTCCAATATTACAATGCAATTTTGTAGTTTTACATTTTATTTCATAATTTTTCCTTTTTAACAACATCTTATTCTTCTATATTATTAACGTTTATTAAAATGCTTTATTCGATGACTATTAGGCTTTAGAAAGAAGTATTCTTAAAAAAAATATTTGGTTTAAAATTTGGAAATCTAATCATTCAGAATCAGTGAAGGCATAATTCTTATTATGAGAAAACAATTCCTAGGGATCATATTAAAATTTCAAAAAATACCGCTTATAAAATCTACCCTTCCTTTTCCTACAGCAACATGAAACAAGTTATAATATGATTTACATTAAGTGATATATTAACTTAACCTTATTTAAATTAAACGCCTAATATTTATGCAGTTACTTTTCCCCATTATTTCCCCAGTGCTTTGTTTGCCAAATATATTTGTAATATTGGTTCATCCAAAAAGCAAGTTTCCCATAGGCCGTAAAGAGACGAAATCAAATTACCCGGAAACATTTATTGAAACCGATGGGGACACCGCGTGTTCGCGGATGAGAGGCTGCCGTATAAGTAAACAGGCTCTCGTCAACCCGATGGCACAATAATGGTGGTGTGGCTCTTTGGGCCCACTTCCGATGACGAGTCGTACGCCGGTAAAACGGGGGTTGCTGCATGAGCCGCTCGTAATGGGGGCTATTATGCAGGAACCACAGTGCCTGACTATCTCTTGCAGCATCCGGTCATTCAATAGTTTACCCGGATGCTTAGGCAGGGCGGGGTGATGTTCTTTGTGGTTATTGAAACCGATACGGCACTCTTTCAGCTACCTCTCAACATAAGAACCACAGGAATAGAAGCGCGTGTCATACCATGAGATCAATTTCTGTATGCCGGTGTTGAAGAAGCGTTTGACAGCCGTCTGCATTTCGTCGTCACTGGGGAAAGGCTGCCTGGCCAGGAACCTTTACAGGTGCTGAAACAGATGATATTCAGAAGAGGAGGCGTTGCTCCACGACAAAGCTCGTCCTCGTGCAGAACCGTGCCGTAACAACTGCTGCAGAAGTTCCAGAGGAGTTGGACAGGGTATGACCATCTCGCCAATAGTGCCAATCTTGCTCCGAGCAACTACCATCTGTTCCAGCATATGAAAAGGTAGTAACGACGAAATGCAGACGGCTGTCACACGCTGTCTCCGCTCTGAAGATCATTTTCAGAATGGAGGGAATTTCTTCAACATCAGCGTAGAGAATTTGATCTAACGGTATGACACGTGCTTCAATTCCGATGGTCCTTATGTTGAGACGTAGCTGAAAGAGTACTGTATAGATCGTTTCAATATCTCAAGACGAGCACTTTTGGAAGATAGTAAGTAGTACGTACAAACATAGTTTTAAGAATGGATGTTTTGGATTGAAGCAGGTCTGAAACGCGCAGATTCATCACAATTTTTACGGTACAATTGAACCTCGATTATCCGAGCTCATTGAGACTTTAATCACCTCGGATAATCGAACACCCGGTTAATGGAGACAAAATTTTAAATTATACCTTCTTTTCTTTGGCCAGAGTTTTGCAAAATTGTTTATTTGAAATTATAAAAATAAGTTCACAGGTATTACCACGTATTAACATTTTAGCAAACATTTTTATTGGTTATCAAACTTCTCACATGCATTTTTTCAAACAGTTTTCATAAGAGAATTCGCGAATGTTACTCATTCCATCTGTTTCTTTTACATTTTTCAATTAAGAATGTTCTTAAATGAATATTTCCCCCCTCTCAACAACGAGAAACTTTCCGATACATTTTTAAATGGAATTTGCTCACTTCACTATTGAAGTGCTTAAGAATGGTTATTGGTTGTTGTTAATGACGCAAGAGCCGTATTTGGCTAAGCTGCGCCAATCAAGTGCTTAAGAATGGATTGATTGATTGATTGAAATGTGAAGAGATGGGATTTTTATCAACAAAGGCCGTTATCCCCTAATGCCAAAAAGGATGCACTCAACAAATGTCAAAAAGGATGCATTCAATAAATATCAAAAGACTTCAGGGATTGAAGAAGAATCCTAAGATGCCGTTTATCAGAAACAGCATTTTGAAAAAAAGGCTTTTAAAGATGAACACAATTGAAGATCAAAATTAAGTTTTGCACAGAGGATTGACCTATGATTTGAGTATTTGGAACAGAACAAAATAATGTGTTCAATGTTATTGTCACGATTACAAATTTGACAACGAGGGTTATTATGTAGACCAAATCTATGCAATAGTGCCGGAGTAATAATCATCCGGGTTAAAAGTCGTGCAATAATGATATCTTAAGAATGGAACTGTGTGTGTTTATTTTTTTCTCTGAATACAATCCGGAGTTACTGTTCAGCAACGGATTCCGAGACTACTACTTTTGGACAATTGTACACCGGAAAGGGGTGACAGGCAATGAGTAAGATAAGCTCATTTCCGGAGTTCTTTGTTAGGTCAAGCTAAGTAAAATGAAAACATCTCCCCCTCAATTTTTCACTTTCCCCCTATTTTGGTGAAAATAAATCCACCTGGGGCATGCGCAAAAGCGCGGAGGGTTTCGGAATCCGAGAACGTACCATATCTGTTTCAATAAATGTTTCACGGTCATAATGTTTTGTGTCTCTTTACGGCCTCAGGGAAACTTACTTTCTGGATGAGCCAATATATTTGTGTAAGTGTATATTTGTGAAAAATATTCACACATCGTAACATTAAAAATGAATTCCGCATTTAAATCCAAGAACAGGAAAAGATTTAAGAAATCAACTTATGAAATTGTATTATTCGTTCCCGTAAACTACTCTGAAAACCATTTTGCACTTTTCCTCCCAAAGAATCCAATCCATTTTGGTTGCAAAATCCGATATATCCTTCTTTTATAGTGTTCAAGATCGGGAATAAAACCCTAGCTTAAAATAAAGTCATTTATTTGGTTCAAATGAAATAGAATTTACGAAAAACGAATTCGAAAGTAATCCGTTATCATTTGATTTACTTGTTACAACAAGAAAACGTCAATACGTGCTTTTAAGCTTCGAAAAACTGAATTTCGTTCGGCTGTTTTTCTTTTCGGGATTTCGCTCTTTGCGGTTTGAAGAGAACGTGTAATGCTTTGTTTTCTCAAGAAAAAGTTTCATAATTCTTTTTCTTTCTATTTGATCTGAAGAGTTCCTTATTCTATGCTTTGAGAAAATCCTATTCGGAGAAGAAAACATCTTCAAAATATCTTTCGGAGATAAAGGGAAAAATTTGCGGACTACCTTGTGCTGGTCGAAGATAAATAAATAAAGTTATAATATTTACATGCATAATCGTTTGGCTTACTCATCGTTTTCTAAACAGGCCTTTTATTTCTTTTGCCAAATGTTTAAATTGTTGTATTCAAAATATATAATACATTTATATATTACTTTATTATATTTATTAATAAATAAATATAATAAAGTAATATTTATTTATTAATATATATTACTTTATTATATTAATAAATAAATAT
>BGPR01008282.1:12040-35156 GCA_013235015.1 Araneus ventricosus
AATATAATAAAGTAATATATTTACATGCATAATCGTTTGGCTTATTCATCGTTTTCTAAACAGGCCTTTTACTTCTTTTGCCAAATGTTTAAATTGTTGTATTTAAAAAATATTTTTTAAATTTGTTGCTTATTTTCCACAACTTTTTTTGCATTGCTTTTTTATTGCGTATTTTTAATAGAATTTTAAAGAAGGACTTTTAATTTACCATCTGAAATTTTCTTAAGTTTTAAATATCGATTAAGTTAAGAACATAAGCTACGTTTATTTTAAGACCATGAAAAGTAATAAAATATACCATTGAAGCTTACTGTATAAGAACCATTAACATTATGGTTAACCTTACTGTATTCAAATAAATATACCATTTTAATTAGTAATGATAATCACAATTCCATTTACAAATTAAGATTTAAAAAATCGGCATTTAATAATTTTTTGGTAGTTTTCTTAGTATTGTAGTTTTGAATAATTTTTACCACTTAGATAAAACTATTCGAAATAGTCCTTATAATAGAGCTACGTCCGTTCTAGACTAGCCAACTTCAAGCATATTGATAACTGGCCATATCACTCCAAATTTTAAACGATTCGAGAATTCATTTAAACTTGATTCAATGGATAATTTTTTTGGAGGAATACAATTCTAGTGATGGAATTCAAGTATTAGAAAAAGATTATTTTCATTGTTTTTTTATCATTACACATTAATCAACTGATAAACACTAAACGCTTAGGGCCAAATATCCACGCTAAAAATATTATACACAATATCAATTTTTAAAATATTAGTGAGGTAATAGTTTTTAAAATGGTTAAAATAGGAGTTTTTTAAACTTTCATTATGGGCCCCACAGTATTTGAGAAAACTTATAGTATGTATTTCTACAAAATTCTTACAATTTCTTAGTCGATTATCATAAGAAAGAAGGATCAAACAAGAAATATATGTTTAAAATAAAAATTTGCTTATTTCAAGGAAAATGCTTTCATACATGCCTATTATAATAAGATTGCCGGTATTAATAAAAAAAAATAAAACAGTAAAATTCTTTGAGATCTCTTAAGTAGAAAGATCTCGAAGAATTTTACTCTTTTTAGTAGAAGATCGGATCAAGAAGTATTCCGATATAGTTCCAAATAGCGAAGAGATTTCGATATTTGGAAATATATCGGATCCATCAGATATATTTCGTAATTTTGGGACGGACCTCGTAATTCTGAACCACGGTCAGATGACTGCATTCGAGTTTTTGCACCAAGCTGAAGCTCCATGCGACATGCGTCTACATTTTTGATTTGGCGCCGGCTCTGGTTGTGGAATTCGTGCTTTATACACCTCGTGCTGATTTAAAGCCGATGAGGTGACTCTAGTAGTCATAGGTATCGGGGTCAGATGACGAGGACAACACTTGAGCTGCAAACCCCTCTCCAATTTTCCACACCACACCAGCTTCCCTCTCTGCTCTTTAATGCCATAAACCTAGTAGGATGGGCAGAGTTGGGGTGGGTTGTGTTTACCACAAAAGTGGGAGGACGTTTCGCCATTAAGTATGATTTAACATGCAACAGGCCCCATACACAGCGATGTTCAGTTGAATCGGATTTCGAGCCTGGAACCTTCCGGCCCTGAAGCTGAGATTTTACCACTAGGTCACAGAGACCCCAGTTTTTTTACAACGTTGTGATTTTTGTGTTATATCTTACTATGATTCTACTACTTTATATAACATTATACGCTGTGGAGTTAAAGCTTCATTTCACCTTTTTTAAAATTGTACTTTCACACTTCTCAGTTCCCAATGCCTTTATGAGAATTAGCATTTTAAAGTAATTATATATTGCAGAAGATTATTAATTGAAGAGCTGAGTGGAAGAACATATTAAGTGACAATTAAGCGAATTTCAGAAAACGAACTTTAAAGTTTAGAGGTTACATTTTTTAATTTTTTTCACTCAATTTTTGCTGTTCCGGCACTTTTGTGACGAGAAAGCATTCAAAATATTTTATGTTTATTGACATGGTTATAGCTTTTTTAATTATAGAGGAAATTAATAATCTTTTGCACTTAACATGTTCTTCCATTCACGCATCAGAAAACTTCGTTCGCTTAGTCATGGAAGAACATGTTAAATGAATGTTACTTTCTGCACAACGTAATAGTGGTAGATTAAATACATACACATAATAACGAATTGGCAAAATTGCATTACTATAAAGCTCTATATATTTTCAACACAAGTGGAACAACAAAAATAAAGCAAATTGGATGTTGAAATAGCACACAAACATACAAGAAGATCACAAAATAATATGTAAGTTTGGGAAACAATAAAAATAAGAGTATTAATTTTTTGATTTGCTTAATGACCTTTTTAAATAAAATTTTATATTTAAAAAATGAATTTTTTTTAAAGATTTTAATCTTTTTTTGATATTTACTTCTCTCTATTATCAGTTGTCCATAATAGGCGTAATAATTATCAACAAAATTGTATAAATATAGAACTGTACATACTGTACTATATTGCAGGATGAATTAACAGACTTTTGATTAATAAAACACTTATTTTAACATAATTTTCACCAAAAAAACCGTTCGTTTGCTGGAACTATATACATCAGTAGTTACATTTCGGTCTCTCTATAATACCATATTTTAAATCTTAAAAATAACTAAAATCTTTTATCCTTTGTTGCTAAGCAACGCTCGTAAAACAAATATCGTATTGCCACGCTAAAAAGTTTTAGAAAGAAAACTTTAGAAATAACTAAATATTTTTGTAATGAATATCACAATACTTTCATCACAATTTGAACAAGAGAAAGTAAGCAAATTGGCTTTTGGAGCAGCAATGAAAGATCTCAAAATAATATGCAAGTTTAAGAAAGCAAACGTCAGACCCATTGAAGAGTGTTAATGTTTTGCTTTTTGTTTTTGAATTACTGATTCATAAAAAAAATGATATTCTTTTTTAATAAAAAGAAGTTGTTGTTCTATGCTTTCAATCTTTTCTGCTGTTAACTTTGATCCGGTATCTGTTGTCCTTTTCAAATCAAAATCTCCAATTTTGACGAGTTGTTTTGTTCCCACCCCCTTATCTGCTTTTTCAAGTCAACTTTCTTAAAAGGTGTATAAAGATCATCGCAATCTTTATACAAGTACAAGCCGAATTTTTCTACTCTAATACACTTAAGGCTGTCTCGGAAAGCAACTTTTTCATTGAGGGCATTCCTATTTTTTATTGGTGAGCTGGAATTTACTATGGAGAGCTTTAAAATTTCGAAAGTGGAGAGTCATATCAGTTGACATGATGGTTTCTGCCGCTTTGCATTATGATTTCGCGGTATTGTTCTGGAAGGAATATAGTCTCATGTTTCCTTAAATTTTTCTCAATTCTTCCTAAATCACGATCACTATCAGGATACGAATGTCCTACCTCAGGAAACTTATGTTCAATTACTTTGAAATATTCTTTAAGAACGAGATATTGATATAGGAATAATATGGTTGAGTTCTTATTCTGGCCTGAATAAGAGTCTGGACCGGATAATAAGATTATATTTACTCCTTAAAATTTCGTTGAATTCTAGAAGAGTTAGAAGAGAACTGGCCACCTTATTACTTCCTCGACTCGCAACATCCTCATTCCACATGAAGAAATGAGGAACAACCAGCGACTCGGTAACGATGAGCACGCCAAAAATATAGAACCACATTTGCCGGAGATAAAATGCCTTACTCACACTAAGTACAAGGAGAGGTATGGTTTGTTGTAAATCGAGCGTCAGTTAAGCGACGTCACTATTCTGGCGGTTAATTAGCAAGCATAAAAATCTGAAAAGAAGAATAAAGTTTAACTTGTTGTGAGTTTATATCTTTCCTTTTCTCAAAAACGTAGTTACACAATTTTTTATCTGATTATTTTCATAATAATATTCTTCCATCATCATCATAATAATATACCCGTCATCCGTAGACCATCAATTCAACTCTTTGGTTGTCATAAACATTATCATCATATTTTTACAATTTCATTTAACATGACTTTTTTCTTTTTTGTGAAAATAGAATTCTAAAATTCATTTTTCATTCACTTACTAAAGCATTTTGAAATTTTGTATACTTGTGTGTTCTTCATGACAATAAACTATTTCAATATTTTTAGAACTCTGCTATTAATTGATTGCTTAACATAAGTAAATTTTCGTTCCATAATTTGAGAAAAATTATTATAATATTTCATAATACCTATAACAATAAATTTTAAATAAAATACAAAAAAAGTAGAAAATAATTAAAATAAGGAAATCGGATTTTCAGCTCAATAATGAGAGTGTAGTTTTTAAAAATAAATGTATATTTTATGATATTATCTCTTAACTTCAGTTACTTTCACAATGATATTTCGCGTTCCACGTATTTCCCTATTCAATAGATTTTGTACTGAAGAGTTTAGTGGTACCCGTGAATAATTCTTCAAAGCAGTCTTATCACTGTCTTGGGAGCATCGAAATGAATGTCTTAGGAACATGGAAATGAATGTGATATATGTATTTAAGGTTTTAATCAAACAAACGTCGTTTTTAATATTGTTATTAACATACATAAAACAATTCAAGTTAAATAAAAATGTGTAAAAAAAGCAAAAACACAAATAGCCAAACAAATTAAATTAGTATCAATGGAAAATTTTTAAAGTAAAAAAAATTAGTATCCTGGTACAAATTCATAAGAATACTTTTAATTAACTGAAATAAACCATTATTCAAAAAAAAATTCACAAGTTTCAACAAGTTCTTTTACTTACAGTTAATTCCTCTTTACTTTGTCATGCAATGCAGTTCAGCATGATGTATAACTCGCACTGAAGCCCACATAGAAAAATTGTAAAGAATTATTGCAGAAACTTCTTTTAAAAGCAAGCGATTTCTATTTTCGAATTGTCTTCTCAATATTTTCGTCTGCATTAATACTATTTACCGCGCAAAAAAAGATTCTGTGTCAATGGAAGAAGATGTTATTTCACTCAAGTTTAACAAATTTATCATGGAAGAAGCTGTTAAGTGCCCTTAACATGTTCTTCCATGAGGAAAAAGCAAGAGACCGTGCACTTAACATGCTCATCCACTGAAAACTTCTTTATTTACTTTACAGATTTAATGAACTTCCTATATTTAAATTAGACTTCAACGTGTTCTTTTGCCCGATTATCTCAATTTTTACAAATTTGTCACTTAACATGTTCATCCACTCAGCTCTTCAATTGTTCTGACAAAGGAATAAACATCAATTCTCAAAGAAAAACAAATCTCATACGGTGTTTAAACATTTATCTCTAAAAGATGAAATCGACAGAGAAAAATGTGTGCATCGAGATCGTTTTTCTTAAAATTCTTTAGATTTTCTTACTCTTGGTTGTATCAAAACCACATTTTATCAGGATTTCCATCGAATCCGAGTTTTATCAGTTTTCGTACTACAAAGGCATTAGATATGGAATCCAAACTATGAGGATGGATCCAAAAAAGAGGTTAAAAGAGTAATAAAAAATTCTTTATTAACATTAGACAGAAAATGAAAAAGGGGACTAATAGGCTTACTTGCCGATCACTTTTTCCACATAATCATCAAAACCATTTAGGAATTTATTTGAAAGCAGAACCAATTTATTTAACCCGCCTTGGTAGAAATCACGTCCCTGTCCATTGTGCCAATTCTCGGCAGCTGTTTTCACATCACTGTTTGAAGAGAACCTTGTTACAGATAAGTGTTTGGAACCTAGATTGGGTGACAAATCTGGGTTGTTTGGGGGGTCCAGACTTTCCACTTGAACTTTTGTAGAAATTCTTGAGTTTTGCGAGCAGTATGGGTATTGTCATGTAGGAGGATGACACCATCACTCAACATGCAAGGGCCTTTGCGTCGGGTGGCTTCACGATGACACAGTGACTATTTCCCTTTTCCGAAATGGAAGGAACACTTATTTAGAAGAAGGTTCTCTTCAGACAGTGATGTGAAAACATCTGCCGAGAACTGGCCAAATGTGCAGAGGCGTGATTTGTACGAGGCCGGGTTAAACAAGTCGGTTCTGCGTTCAAATAAATGCCTAAATGGATTTGGTGATTATGTGGAAAAAGTGATCGGCAAGTATGCCTTTTAATGGACCTTATGCATGTGACGTCACATCCTCCGACACGTGACCTGCCGGAGGCAGCCATTGGTCAGTCTTAAACAGCTGACTCAGAACTGCTTTAATTTCTGAGTCGCTTATAGGCCGATCGTTTTGTTTATTCCTCCACAGCTGTTTTTCTATACTCTCGAACCCAAAGGGTGCATAAGGTCCATTCCCTTTTGTATTTTCTGTCTAATGTTAATAAAAAATTTTTTATTACTCTTGTAAACTTTTTTGGATCCATACTCGTACAATAGACGGCTTTAACTGCATACAGTTTTAAAGCATATCGAGTGTTAAGGGCGAGTGTTTGAAATTCATGGTGTCTGCGTTATGGCTGCTTGAAGTTAAACTGATTCTTGCTAAATAAATGCAATTTTATTGTTAAATAGCTCTGGATTGCTAATAAGATGTTAAACTCCTGGGCTTATTTACTTACTAGGTTTCCAATGGAAACTTGCATTAATTCATCTTATTAAAAAGTAAAATAAAAATAATTATTAAAAACTTTCATATTGAAACGATTCTGAAATAAGTTTGCTTCACGCTCAGCTTGGTTAAATCTTCCACTCTTACAAGTTCCATTATTTTTTCAATTTAGATCACGCCTTTATGGATGAATTGTGGAAGGAACGTGTTGAGCAAGTCCCGTATTCGCAAGTGGACGACTAGGCGCTCGTAACAACAACATTTGTTCGGTAGATTCATGAAAGTTAAGATGTCTTAATATAATCTTGAATCAGTCTTATAAGTCAGTCAGTCTTACTTATGTCAGTCTAATAAGGTTTAACTCCTTAAGTGGTTTGTTTCCTGAGCTATCTAATTAGATGACACGTTCTGTTTTGGGAATGAGTTGTCATTTTAATTCAATTGAGAACCTAAAAGACAGTTGAAATGTTTCTGGATTCCAAGTAATTCTTGTGCCGAATTATAACGTCTGTGAACGACTTTGTTTTGATTAACAAGTTTAAAATTACGATTATTTGATGCATGTTCGGCTTACGGGCAAACCAGTTAAAAGTTTAATATTGGAGTGGTTTGAAAACTTCCAGCGTGGGGTGCCCGCTAAGGTATTGTCTTTTTCATTTACCTCTGGTAGTATTCAGAGTTTGCTTCTAAATAACACTCGAATGAGTCAAAATAGATCAATATTCGTGTCATTTAGATCTATTAATTTTCTCAGTTTGGTTACAAAGAACATTCGAACTGATAAAAACAGGTGATAGTTCCCCAATTTATCTCTTCTACTGCTCCGAGTTTCATTTTAAAGAACACTAGAACTGGTAGATACAGAACAATGTTCTTGTTATTTAGTTTTGCTAGTGTTCTCAGTTTGGTTGTAAGAAACGCTCAAACCGTTGAAAACAAGGTTTTTCTCATCTTTTAGAGTTGCTAGTGTCCCGAGTTTGATTCTAAAGAACACTGAAACAGCTGAAAACGGAAGATTTAAGCTTACTGAATGTAAAAAAGGTCTATCCTAATACAGTACCTGCCTCTGCGGCTAAAAGTGATCACTTCGGGAATTAAGAATTTTGATAACAATAACCTATTGAAAATAAGAAGCGAAATGGGTAAAATCAACTATATTTTTGTCACATAAAGGGAAAGGAAGAAAAAAAAAAACGTACCTCAGGGCAATCTATAATTTATTTCAAAAATAACAGATAAAAAATTCATTCATTGTTGTTTGTCGATAATTATTCCTTTACAGTTCACTTATATATTGTTAGTAGTAGTACTTGTATTGTTTCTTAAAATTTATTGAACGGCATGCCGTGTTTCAAATTATGAAGTTGTTTGCCTTATTTTGGCGTTTTTTGGAGGGTTTTCTTCAGCACATTAGTTCCCGTTGAAGTCATCAATGTTTATTGCTTGGTCTTTCAAACAGATTGGCAAATTTCTGTCGGTGTGGCAGCTACTGGAATGTCCTCGTCAATGGTAAAATACTCTTCATACTCCTCCTTTCGCATACCTTCGGGGGTTCAATGGCAATTGGAAGTATTCATCTTGTGTTTAACAGAAGCCTCCGTGGGCGAAACTGTTTCTGATCGTGTCAACCGATGTCAGATTCCAGAAACTTGTTAAGAGATACACTCCCAAATATTTCTTCAAAAGTGGAGCGAGAAATTCCACGTCAATCGTTAACGCTGGTTCAAAACGAGGGATCGGTCAATTCTCTACTTCAAAAGTGATAACATTAAAGGATGTAGTGATCACACTAAACGAATATTTTTGTGTATATTGGAATACGTCGTTTCGGGACTAGAGGTTTTTGATAACATAAAGCGAACGATAACATAAAGCGAATGATAACATTAACCGCGGTCACATTAAGGGCTTCCATTGTAGCTCTTGTGTAGCTTTAAGATTGAATGTTGATGTAACAAGGTTATTATTGATTGTAGATTTTTTGAAAAACGTTGAATATCTGTCATTATTTAAAAGAATAATTTCGAAATCAATTTTAGCTTGCGTGACAGAAAATCGATATACGAAGTAAGAAATAAATAACAGCAATGAAGAGTGATTAAAGTTTCATTTATATGCTATTAATTTCAAATTAGAAAATTTTATAAAAATGAAGAGACTAATGGTTTATTGATATGTTGATACGTATGGTGTAAGAAGCACTTATGCCACAAACAGATGTAAAAATCTTCACATAATCAATAAATTATCATTGGAAATATAAATCGAGTTAAGAGATTCATACCGATAAAACACCGTTAATTATAAGGAAAATCTATATTACTTATTCCTAAATGAAAAAGTGATCCTATTTGAATTAAAATTAAATTCTTTGTTCTAAGTCATTAAGGAAAAAAAATTCTCGCTTTTTTATATATTCTTATTCTTAATTGAATTAACGTTCTTATTATCAATTTTTGTTAAAAATTAAAAAAAATGCTTTAAGGAAATCATACTTAAAAATACTGGAAAACGTATAACTAATATCCATATGATTTTTTACGTATTTCTTTCTAAAATCTTACTCCTCATAAGAAATTAGGCAATATAAAGGGGACACAAATAGCTGTCTCTGGAAATATATTTAAAACTTATTTCATTTCCCATAAAAAAAGGAAGGAATTTCCCATTTTTTTTTTAAATTCAAACTTGAATTCAAATGAATATTATAAAGCGGCATTTTTATTACTGCTTTCAATATTTAGTTCTTGGGGAAAAGAAACAGGGAAATAAAATGTTAAGAAGCTTTTCTTTGTATTAAAAAAATCTTTCTTCTTTTTTCCTCTTAAGTACTTATTGAAGATATTCTGTGCTTTTAGCGATTTTGTACTGGAAACTGCATTGTTGTTTTTAATCATCTTTTTTAATATTGTACATGCAGTGTTAAAAAAAATATAGAAGAAGCATTTCTTAAACGAATTTATTAACGTGTAGATAAGAAATAGAAAGAATTTTCTCAAGAAATGCGTGAAAACTTCTACATTCCACAAAGCGCCTGAAGCAGTTTGAAGTAATTTAAAACGGATCAAAAACTATTTTTCGCATATACTTTTTCTTGTATTAGGTACCGTTTCTCTCACAATTTCTATCACAGGAAATATAGCGAAAACAAGGGAAAAAAAGAAAAGAAAAGAGAGATAATAAGGTTTAAAATAACAAATGTGTTTCACGCTCCGGTGGTTATTTTTTTATCTTTGCGTTGTGTTAACAAAGAAAAAAAAATTTATAATCTATACTTATAAAAGGCAATGTTTGTGTGTGTTTGTCTGCGATGTCCAGACGAAGCTATCGCACTTACAGCCATGAAATTTGGTACACATGTAGTCGTAATGGTGACTGAATGCACCTCGAAGCCGAAATTTTAAAATTTAATCTACAAATTTTTTTATTTAATGTTTTGTGTTGTTTTGGTTGATTTTTCGCACCAATTTCTCAATAGAATGGTTTCGAATAATTGTACGACAAAAATAGATACACCATCGGAAAGAGCACGCGATTTCCGTTCTAATGAAGTTAGTTTTGAATTTCTAACGCAATTTAGTGAATTTTGAGAATTTTTAAAAAAATACCCAGTTTTGGCATCGAGATGTTACTTTTGATTTTAAATTTGTTGCATCCGACTTTCTAATAACACTATTAATTTCAATTTTTTTTCAGTTTATAACTAGAACGATTCTGTCGGATTTAAAACAAGAACGGTTAAAATATCTTTTCCCGTGTTTTTTTAATTAATTTTTTTCTGGACGGTTGAGAGTTATTTTTCTCGATCGAGTTCCTCGCGCGGCACTTCTTTGGAACGTAGCTGGCAATTTTGATTGGATGACGCGCAGGATACGTCATGACCTTCACCTGAATGAATTACTTCGATTATTATTTTCGGATTCAATTTTATATTTTGCTTGCTGTATAATAATCATTTTCACGTTCCAATTTTGTAATATTGTTTTGGATTAACGTACTCTGTACTGTAGCGCGAACAAAAAATAAGCACGAAAATCAAATAATGTGTATCTCTTGTTTTGATTTTGTTTTCAAAACTTTTTCTTGTCGTTGTGGGCGGTTTTTTTTTCATTCATTTTGTTAAAGTGCTGATTCCACGGGCAACGCCGTGCGCGTACTGCTAGCGAAAAAATAAAACTTATTGGAACATAACTGACTTACAAATTAAATTCAATCTTTTATCGATTAACAAAACGAACATCTATATATATATAAAACGCTAACGTACGTGGCATAGAAAAGATGTTAATTTCTCTTTCGCTGATGGCAACGATCGGTTTGTTTATAAAACAAAAACGGTAGCCTCCTCCATGTTGGCATAACTTTACAAGCACAGCTTGCAAGTATATTCGTTCTGGTGTATATATATATATATATATATATAACAACTTTCTCTAAAAAAAATGTGTAAAGACGTAGAGTTCACAATATTTCTTACAATAAAACTTTGGATAAAATTCAGAAAGAGATCCGTTGGAAAGGAAGCAGACGTCTAAATAGTTAAAGTCAGCGAAGGGAAAATCATTTTAATTCTCAACTGAGGTGATAATCGTGGAACTTACTATTACGAACTCTGTGCGGTGTTCGCGTGGAACCTTAGGGGCCCCTGTGGTGGAAGTGATTGTATTCATCCACCCTGTATCCATCCAACTGGTTTGTATAACCCTTGAGGTCGTAGGCAGCAGGGATGTGGGATGGCGTCATGTCTTAAACAAAGTAACATGCTGATCATACTGAGAATTCAAATATTAGGAAAACAAAATATAGACGGAGCAAGTCTCAGGAATTCAGCTTCCTCAGAAAGCAAAGAAATTTCAATGCTATTTTTCACGAAAAGGCCTGGAATTCGTTCACATCACTAAGTGCTTAAGAAAGGACCCGTGTTTTTATTTTTTTCTCTAAATAACTTTTTGAGTTATAAAAGATAACTTCCCTTCCTTTAAAGACCCTTTATAATCTTCCGCATCGAGCAAACGCGAAAATTGGATTTAATGCCAACTTTGACACCCTTTTGTGAAGTTATTGTATATTTTTATCATATTTATATGTACACTTTGGAGTAAATAGCCAGACATGAGATTCGGTCCATTTCCAATGGGATGATGAGTGAAACTAGCGGGAGTGGTCTCCCCTAAACTTTCTCGTATACTGCCCCAAAAAGGTGCTGTCCGTGGATAAAAAAATTCGAACCTACTGTAACCCATAATCCAATGACTATCAGAAAGTTTTTCATTGTAGATTATAGTGATTGTAAAATATTTAGGTGAAGAATCAAATTCAAAGAGACGCGTACCGATTAAAACGCATCTATGACACACTGCTAGGTTCCATTCTTGCCGGCTCAAGGACAAAGTGACGTAATCCTACCGAATGCACACAGATTGCTACCAGTACGCATGTGCATGGAGAATCGGATTAGAAAAATTAATTATGCAATTTGAACTCCTTTTTTAACCGATTGACACAAACATTGAACACAAATCTAAAATGAAGGTAAGAAGGCCACATACCAAATTTCATATATTTAAGTAATTTTGTTAAGAAGTTATTGCAATCAACCCTAGGACGGATTTGGTCCAAAATTTGATACGGACCTACATTCATGATAATAAAACTGTGTACCTAATTTTATCCATACGGCTATGCAAGTTTTTGAGTTATAGTGTTCACATGTACGCGGACATACAGACAGACTCCCCGTTGAAGGATTTTGTACAAAATTTGATAGAAACCCACACATTATATGTCAAGATCACATACCAAATTTCATCCCTGTATCTCTAATAGTTTTCGAGGCATGGTGTTCACAGACAGACAGACACAATTCTAAAATTGTGTTTTTTTTACTCAGGGAGGCCTAAAAGTGGAGATTCATCAAAATCTCGCATTCGAATTCGTTGGAGATTACAATACTTTCTCTTTGTATACTTCGTAAATAATTCAAGTAACCTTGGTCTAATCGATTTCGATTTATATTGGCCTACCTCCAAATATTTTGAAGCAGTATTTGCTTTAAGGTGAACAGGACGTTCCATAATTCATTTTTTCAGGCACAACAAAGAAAAACGATAAAATAAACGATTATTGTAGGGATTATGCCATGTGAAACACTTTCTTTTAAGAAAGATTAATGACGGCGATACATCATTTTAAACTATCGATCACTATGATGATTAACACGAATGCTCTATTGGGAAAGATACCATTAAGGAGTTATGAAATATCTTTATTGTTCGCAAAACAAAGAAAATGAGAAGTAATAAAGATGAAAATTCGTAAAAGTCCTACAACTTTCTGATGTGAACGAGTGGTTAATCTATTTGAATTTTCATTTGATTTATTAAATAATAATAATCACGAATTTTTATCTGTTTCTATTATTCAGTATCTGTCTCTTTCGATTTGTAGGTACCACTTATTATGTTTTTCGTACTGGAGATTTCTATAAAAAAGACTGTTCTATAACAAGAAAAAATAATTATTAGAAGAAGGAGCAGCTAGTTAGATTCATCTGTTTCTACTTCATGAACAAACAAACTCCTGATCTAGAAATGCCGGAATGGGAAAAAGTGATTACGGATGAAATTTCCGTGATTTGGGTACTCTTCTAGACAATTATCGCCTTTTAACATTAATCCAAAAAAAATACGTTATGCTCTCGGATTTTCAGACTGTCAGTTTAGTCAACAGACTATGAATTGGCTAAATGTAGTGTAGCGTTTTGTAGGGTAGCAATCTAAATTTCGTAGATTACCCCATTTGGCGAATTATCGATGTATATAAATTATACTTTTGGTACTGCACCGTAATGCGTATCTATAATATTACGACTAACTATGAAGATTCACCAACACTTGTGGCGCTAATACGTGTACAAATCCTCATCTTTTGCAATAGTTTTCAGCAACTTTTGTACTGTGTTTAGATAAGTTTAATTAGAGACCTGGTTTGAAGCCACAAGAGGGCTATTGGAGTCGGACCTCTTTATTTTGAATAGAGGTCAGATAAAAGAGAATCATACTCCAACCGACACATCTCCCTTCTCCAAACTTCCGCAAAGGGCGTTTAAGACGCGAGGAGGAAGATTTAAGGCCCACATATAGGACGGATATTCACCTTCGGCGGTGGAATCAGGTTTCGAACCTGGAATCCTTCGGCTCCGAAGACGAGACATTAAGCACTAGGCCGCTGCGGCCTCGTTTCGAATTCAAACCTCGCCCTCCCCATTGACAAATTATTCATACGTGGTTTATTGCAATCACCAGCTTGCAATTTTTCTAAAGAAATAGAACCGGAAAAAAGTAGTCGTATCTTGTTGAAAGGTCAACTATGAGTTTGAACACAACTTAAGTCAACTTACGGGAAAGTTAATACAGTGTGTACGTAAAGTCATGGTGCAGTTATGAACGCTTGTTGTGGCGAACAGAAACGAAAGTTGAAACTTGACAAGAGGGTTATTTGGAGTCGGACCTCTTTATTTTGAACAGAGGACAGATGAAGAGGACCATACTCCAACCGACACCTCACTTCCTCTCCCTTCTCCAAACTGCCAGTAGTGGGATGTTTGACTCACGATGGCAGATTTAAAGTACGATAGGACTGACCTATTAGCACAAGATATTGTGCGATATCTCTACGACGTTGTCCGGTATTCTGAATGCCGTACAATATCGTGAATATATCGTAACAATATTGTACAGCGTCTTGTGCTATTAGGGTGTGCAATGGCGTTGCTAAACTGTAGGGGTATGCAATGGGAGCGGTCTGCCCAGATGGCACTTTGAAAAGGACGGCAATGCATAGGGCAATTTCATATACACAAGTAAACAATTTTATAACTAATAAAAGCAATCAGACTAGCTCAGTCATTGCATATATATCTATACAAAAGAATCTAATGTAATTTATTCGCATTTTTCGTCATTTGTAGGTAAATTGCCGATATGTAAAAGAAAAACTGGTGGTGCTGGACGCGTGATGCAACCTATCTGCAGAGATCTAGGGCATCCAAACGACGAATTACGTTACTTATATGCTTTTAAATAAAAAAAGAATTAATCAAATTTTCTAAACTGTAACATTTTAAATTGTAAAGTTAAGATCACATACCACCATTAAAATTGTAGTAGTTTAGTCAATAACAGTAGTGTGAAATAAGCTTTAGCTGCATTGTTGAGGATTAAGCTACAGTGATAAATTACAACATCTCGAGAATATTATACGCTACTCAGGCAGTAAAGTTTTGGAGGTCTATAAGAAAGTCCAAAATTTATCTCTGAAACGCTGAATCGATTGGGCAGAATATGGGCACCATGATCATCATCTTCAGAGCTATTCCATTCTCTTACTCGTGGATTTATCACATCAGGACTTTTGTCGAATCCAAGATTTATGAGCTCCAAAGATTCCAGAGGCTACAAATGAAATCCTAGCTTCAATAGACGGCTTTAACGGAAGAGATCTTTCCAGCAGATCGCGTTAGAGGATGTGGTTTGAATATCGAAGGTGGGGTTGACTGGGTTTTCTTCATTATTCTGATCTTCCATAATTCTACGCGAATTGCAAGAATAATGCATTACTGTATTATTCTTCTAATTCTATTTAATTTATTCTCGCGAAAAAATTCATTTTATCGTCTTTTTGCACTGCACCTCCAGTATTAAATGTATTTTCCAAGTTCTTCATTCATTGCATACTGATTGTTTCGAAAACTTACGTGTATACTATATCTGGTGTTTTTACAAATTGAATCGCCCGTTGGAGACAAGATTTTACCAAAGGCTCATTTTGTATGTGGGTGTTGCAAAATGCAACCATAACAGAACTTTTTGCGGTTCAGCAACCCACCAGATGGCACCACCTATCTACTACTGGTCAACGGACGCGTTGAACAGCGCTTGTGCAAAAAGCCTCAGTTCTATAAAAAACGGGAAGGAAGAAGGTTCTTCGAGCTGCGGCGATCTGGGACACCAGCCCTAAAGATGGTGATGCCGCAACAGTAGATGGAAAGGCCAGGCAAAAATGGTGACTGAATCGTCGATATAGATTGCCTAATATAATGACCCCGGGGTAGGACATGCATAGAATAAGGTACGTGGAATTTTCGAATTGACCAATTCTGTTAGCTCGCGAAAACTAACTGCTCGTGTCGTATGGTTACGTCGGACATTATAACGTGTAACGCCGGACATCATAATGTGTGACGCCGGAGATTATAGAGTTGGAGGCATTGTTATCTGTATTAATTGGTGTTATATCCGTGTGTATGTTTCGTGTATTAATCAAGACCACAATATAAGGGTAGGACAATAAATTTAGCATTTAGTAAATACTGTGTTATTCTTTGGTAACCCTGAATTTTTCATTGGCCACTTCAGGCGTCACAACGCCATAATTAACGAATTCTTCTTTCAGAGTACTACCACAGTAAGTAGCCATTAACATTCTACTTGTAGCATAGGTTACCCTTTAACAGTGGGCATATTGCATATTAAATCTTCTAAGAAAGGGCGCCAACCTAAGTAAGATATAGAATACTAAATTTTATAAAAGACAAATATTACAAAGCAGTTACTTTAAGTAGCTGCCTGCCATTTTGAATTGTGCAGAAGTAGCCTTTAACAAAAAACAGGGTTTGCAGAAAGCTTGTTTAGTGTTCGCAAGAGTCCTCTAATATTAAATAAGTTTGAAACTACGTTTTATTAACTATTCATTAACTATACATAGTTATGATTTATTATTACATGTATATTTCTGTAAAAAGGTGGTTGAATTATAGTTTTTCTTTCAGTGCTTCGATTCATCTACTATCGAACATTGTATATTAGGGGCTAAAAGTTTTGCAACCATTACTAAGAAATCATTATACAATAAAATCATCGTTTCAGCTAATTTAGGCAGGATTTCAGTTCTTATTTTAAGAAATTTTTGAAGAAATAAATTCAATTCTTTATTACCTATTCATTAAATATTATTTATTTAATAAAATAAATTATTCGTTAAAAATATTTGTTGCGGACTACTACAAGTTGTTTTGTCACCGGAATAATCTATTCTCAAAGTAAAATAGATCTCGATAGAGGATCCAAAATTTATCTTTAAAAGACCAACTCGACATCAGAATGAGGGCACCACGATCATCTCTTTTTAAAATCTTTCGATTTTCTTACTCGTGGATTTTTTAAATCCACACTTTATCAAGGCTTTCAGTGAATCCGAGATTTATCAGTTTCCGTGACTACAGAGGCGACTGAAATGGAATCCAGGCTGCAATGGGCGGCTCTCTAACTGAATAGATCTTTCAGATCGAATGCTAGAGGAGATTGTAAGAGATCACTTTAAATTCATAGGGGATGCTTCTAATGTCTAAAATCTCTCTTTTAAATTCATTCCTGACAATTAAATATAATGTTGTCAAAAATCATATACTTCGTAATATAAGATAAAATCATCGTGTTATTCACTTTTTTGACTTCCTATTAGACTTCAAGTGGAAATTATTAATTATAATAGCCCTTAATTTTATTTAAAAATACTTAATAGGATAAGAAATGGAATCCAGGCCATAATACTTAATAGCATAAGAATGGTATTTCCATAATAATAAACCTTCAGGAGTTTTAAATTTAAAGGATTCTTGAATTAACTTGATTCACGTTTTGCGTTTGTAAATCTTTTATTTTTACTAGTTTCATTGCTCTTTAGAACTCAAATTAGGATACCTCTATATGATTATCATTTGCAGCAGGAACTTGCTGACCTATTTTTGGATTTTTGGAACAGCGGATCGAATGATGGTTACAACAAGCTTTAAAATGGTAGTTTCGTTAACACATTTGCAACAGGACGATCTTTATTACCTTTCTTGGAGATGGTGAGCATCTCGGCACGTTCTCCTTTCCTTCTACCAGGTAAAGCGAGCATGCAGAGACGCTCTCTGTCTCTGAGAAAGGCAACAGTGCCTGATAGTAGGAAATGGGAGCGCACTCTGCCTCTGAGAAAGGCAACAGTGCCTCTGCGTTTTCACAGTGCCTAATAGTAGGAAATGGGAGCACACTCTGCCTCTGAGAAAGGCAACAGTGCCTGATAGTAGGAAATGGGTTGGTTGGTTGGGGTTTAATGGCGCAAGAGCCATTTTTGGCTAAACTGCGCCAAACACATGATAGATAAACAGGAACACGGTGTCATACAAAAGGTGCTTAAAGTACTAAAAGAATGTCACTTTCGCATGATATATAAGTAATTAAAATCAAGCAATATAAAAGTGAAATACTAGATAAAGCTTATAGACAAGATAAAAGACGTCGAACCGAGTCAAGAGTTAAAAAATTCAGCGTAACGTTTTCAGTAAAAAGACAAAATTTGCTTGAGCAGAAAAAAACGGAAACAAAAGCATTTTCGCATAACATTTGGGTAAAAAAAATGCGAAAAATAAAAAACTACCGCTTCCGTGCAGTAGAGGGTGGAGGCAAAGTTGTAGGACAAACATTTTCAGGCGTGTCCTCGAGATCTTCCGACATATCATATTCAAGGGTGTCGCCTTCTGATGCACTAGAAGAGCTCATCTCGGCATCAGCATCAGATTCCCGAGACTGTAAAAGTATTTTTTCTAATGGAGGGAGAACAGCCATAGGGAGAAGCACAGTGTCAACAGAATGAACACGAGATTTAGTACCATCATTAGTGGCTGTAGTATGACTTGTTTTGATGACAGAATTGGAAACTTGCCTAGATGAATTTTTCCCTAACTTCAAACTAGAAACTTTTTCTTTGTCTGGAAGTTCTGGGGTTTTGTAATTCTGAGATGCATTGTCAGTTTTGTTATCCATATTAACCTGAGAATCTTTTTTGAGTTAGTAGGAAATGGGAGCGCACTCTGCCTCTAAGAAAGGCAACAGTGCCTCTGCGTGTTCACAGTGCCTTTGTAGGAAATGGGAGAGCACTCTGTCTCTGAGAAAGGTAACAATGCCTCGGCGTGTTCAGAGTGCCTGATAGTATTAAATGGGAGCGCACTCTGTCTTCGAGAAATGTAACAGAGAGCGTCCCGACACGCTCTTCATAGCGCATGCGTTAAGCGGCAAATTTCTTAACATTAAAACTTGGAAGCTCAATAGCCATTTCGTTAGTCTTATAAAGATTTAAGTTTATTTTAATTATATTAACGTCCCGTTTTGAAGCAATTCCAACGCTATTTTGGGACGGACATCGTAATTTTGAACCGCGATCAGATGACAGAGAAGACACCTGATCTAAACTTCCGCACCACACTGGCGGGAGGACTTTTGGCGACTACGTACGATTTAGGGTGCAGAAGGCCCTATACACGCGGATGTTACGTGGAATCGGGTTTCGAACCTGGAACCCTCTTGTATCGAAGCCGAGACCTTACCACTATGCCATCGCTATCCTTGTTTAAGTTTGAAGTGGTTTGTATCTACTTTTTCGGCAAATGGCGCCCGTTGAAATAAGATCTTCGGGTATTGCTCTTGCTAGCATTTTGAGTTTGGTTCTAAGGAATGCTGAAATTAGTGAAAAAAGAAGATTTAAGCTACCTGAAAATGAAGAAGGTCTGTTCCTAACAGCTCTTGCTAAAATAAAACGCTGAAGTAGAACAACCACTTTTAATTGTACAACAAGCTCTGAAGGATGATATTCTAATTAAATAGGAAACTCAACGAATACTTCAAAAACCAGTTTTAAATTATGAAACAAGAAATAAATTTATGAGATAATAAGCAAATGCCATCAATGAACATTGATCAAATGTTCTTTGACTATCTGTACTAATTTTATATGAAACTAATATTATAAAACCAAAGACACTGATCTTTGATGCGCATGCTGTTTTATTAACCAGTATTTGTTGAAAAAATCTAAGATTCTTCACATAACCGATGTTGTCATCTTTTAAAGCAAAAATACAATTATTTTATCGATTTGAACTCTATCAATATCAATAAAAGATTTTAATTACTTTCTTTTAATTTAATAAAAATGAATAATTTTTATCCAAAAGAACCCCACTTGTCATAAATTAAACCCGCACGATTTATTTTTCTTACGTGTTTTGCGTTTAATTAACAAAATAAAAATAGCAGTTACTTAGAGATTGTGTTTAAGTGTACAGGGAATAGAAGCATTACAGAAAATCTATTTATAACTTTCTTGATACCTATTCAAGAATTTTTTTCTGTTGTGAGAAGGAAAATAGCATGGAGACATAAACAGCATTCCAAGAAAATATATTCAAAATATGTACATTTTCTAAAAAAAATTGGAATAAATTTTCCTTGGAATCCTTTAACAAGAATTCATATGAATATTTTATTCCTTGTGATACAGATGCTTTTATAGTTCTTTCAATATTTGGTTTGGTTAAGAGAAAAATCTCTTTCAAATGAAATGGTAAGAAGATGTTTCTTATCTTCAGCAAAAAGACTTAAAGCATTTGCAAAAAAGTGGATACTGAAGATATATCTTGCCTTCAAGGATTTTCCTTCTCAAAATGAACCGTTTTTTAAGTATCATTTTTTGAAAATTTCAGAACAGTATAGATGTGCTGTTCAAAAATATATAAAAAAGATTCTTCAAGTGAGTTTCTTAATGTTGATATTAGAAACGGTAGGAAAAATCATAATAATAAAAAAGAAAAACGATTTTTCTTACGAAATGCAGTGTAACTTTGATATTCCACTAAGTGCCTGCAGCAATTTGAAGTGATCTAAAAGTAATTTCAAACTTATCAAAAGAATTTTTATATACTTTTCGCTGAATTAAGTATCATTTTTGGTTTAATTTCAGCCGAATCAAGTTATGAGTGAAAAGAATAAAGACAAAACCAAAATGATGTAATGAAAAATAATAATGTTTAAAAATAAACAGAGTTTTTATACAGACAGGAGCCTACTCATGAATCAAATTATAAGCGAACTAAATTTAAAGAAGACCTTTCTGAGAAACAAGCACGAGAAATTTTGAACATCACAACAGCCGTGCATATCTTCCAAACTGGTCGATCCTTTTTCGAAAGTCTTTTCCTAAATTTAAGTGCTCCTATTTTTCTCGCAATGAACTAATTCCACCTATCTCATTTTCAATTTTTGCTTTGGACTCAATATAGAGGTGGATCAGATCCAAAATTGAATCTGATAGATTAAGGGAGCATAACTTCCTTAGCTCATCAGATGATGAATACAAGAACACGATAAAGATGAAATTGGTTCATTTTCAGTGCTTTTGCACCCTAACATGAAAATTTGATTAAAGAGATTTCATTGTTACTGTATTTCGTTGTTGCGGACCGCAAATCTGGATTCCCACTTCTCTCGCATCGCTCTGGCAAATGCAGAACCATCATGCTGGTTTTAGCAATTCAAATGCTCAATTTTTTTTTAAAAATTGATTCTAAAATGCTTTTTGGTTTCTTCTGCGTTTTGAACAAAACACGGAAAAATACTTTAAAAATCCTATTTTGTTTTTTTATTAATGGGTTACGCTAAAACAGCTTTGTTAACTTTCGAGCTTTTAACTGGTTAGCTTGAGTAAAAAAATTTCTCGGTACATTCCCTATAATATAAACAGATGAATTTTAAGAACTAATAATACGATAAGGAATTTCAACATTGTAGAATAAATATGGTATTCTCAATGTACAAACCAAAGAACCAGCAAGGGAGTGGCCTCCCTAAAACTTTCTCGTAGTACCCTCAAAAATTTGTCATTTCCTCCCGTTCTTGGATAAAAAAATTCGAACCGACTGTAACCTAGAATGTAATGAATATCAGAAGGTTTTCTGGCAGTAGATTATAGCGGATTGTAAAATATTTAGGTGAAGAATCAGTATTGTCTAGAGATGCGTATGTATTAAAAACGTAGCATATTTATTTTCTATCACACTTAGCAAGTCTGGCTAATGCGAGGGTGTGCGCGAACGAAAAGAGAAACAGGAGAAAATGACTCGTTCGCTGTCGTAATTAGGCTGTCGCATGCGCAGAAGATTAATACTAGTACGCAAGTAAAGAAATTGGTTATGAGTTGAACGCTTTTTTTTAACCGGATTGAAACGAAATTCGGCACAACATATTAATTAATATTAGCAACCGTCATACCAATTTTATTTATCTAGCCGTAGGGTTTCAGGTTATAATGTTTAGAAGTATGCGATTATAGTGACGGACAGACAATCACACTTTGATGGATTTAATCAAAATTGATATGATCCTACAATCCATGATAAAACTGTGTACCAAATGTTATCCAATTTAACATCAACTAAGTAGTTTTATGTCCATATGAATGAGGACAGACAGACTTCCTGTCGACGGATTTTGTCTACAAAATTTGAAAGAAACCTCAATTAGTGTAAAGGACCTATACCAAATTTCACCCCGTAGCTCTAATAGTTTTCGAGTTATATGTTCAGACAGACAGACAGACATAATTTAAAATTACTGTTTTTCGGTCTCAGTGAGGTCTAAATGGAGGGGTTCGTCTCCGAGTTCAATTTTTGGATTACAGTATTTTCTCTTTGTATACTTCGTATACGAGAATGTAAATGTTGCAGCTTCAGCTGAAAAAACATTAATTGTTTTTATTTTCTCTCATCAGCACTCAGGCTGCCATCTTATGTTATAAATCGATTTAATAAAATTTCAGTTTGTATCCATTGAACAACAGGCATTAAGAGCTTTCAGCTTATTTCCCTGCGATTTTAGGAGACAAAATTGAGTATGTAACTTAACCCCTCCCAGCGGCGCAATGGAAATCTTTTTTTTGAAATGTTTGAGAAATGCCACCTGTAAAACTTAGTTGTACTAGCAAACGGCGCAGTTTTTAACAATGAACATCCTTCCCTTGCGGTTAGAGAATACCTGATGTCAAAGGAGAGACATGACAGTGATTTATACTTCACTGTGGGTTCTGAGGGAAGAAAAGCCTGCTGGGGGACAGCAGCCAGTTTATCTTTGAAGCAAGGTATTTTGAAACCTGTGAAGGGGTGAGTGAATGGCCGTGGGGCGACACTTGAGCGTAAATAAATACGGTTTGAAAAGAAACGAAACATCAGCCGTTTAGACAGGTAGTAGATATACTCAAAGCCTCAGCAGGAATATACTAGATGTGTCCATGTCTCGTCATTAATGCTATTATCTTCTATCGAGGTGAGCAATCGTCGTTCATTCAAGCAGAGACTCGAGACGAATCGGGTATTTTTTCCCCAAGAACTGTAATTTTAGGAAGGGTGTCTTAGACGGATATATAAATCGACTTGTTTTATGTTTTGTCATTTCTTTTGATGTTTACCGCTCATGTGCTCTCGACTTAGCGTTGCTCTCTCAACTCTCGACACGTTCGTTTTTTAATTGCGTTTCAAAATACTTATGAACAATGGATTCAGAAGAATACTGCAATCGGATTCTTCCTATGGTGACATTTCTGATGAAAGTGATTCCGATGAAGATATTGATGCCGTTTG
>BGPR01008282.1:35181-53948 GCA_013235015.1 Araneus ventricosus
TCACATGTATTGCTCCCCTTCTCTCCGGGGCGCATCACTGCCCCTGTGAGAGCAATGCCTGCATCATCGACAGTACCTAATAAATCCCGTCCTCCACATGCTAGTGGGGTGGCTCTTCCTCCCCGCTGGTCCTTCCTGCAGGTTGCCCGCATATTTACAAACCTCTACCCTGATCAGAACTGAGGCAGGAATTTGGCCATACCATTGGCTACGAGGGGTGACGTCGTTTTCAGCCTCGCACTAGCGTACGGCAATCATAACAAGAGTCGTCCCACTTTTCTCCCTTTTTCCCCACAGTTGAGCAATAGAAAAAGATTCTTCCGTGGGTTGTAATATTTTAAAAATGAAATTATTTTTTTAAAATATCATAAAAAAATAAAACCATCCCTACACTGTAATGATAACATAATGATAAATAACTTGTTTAAAGGGTATTATCCAATAGTTACGTTGCTGGGTTTTTTTATTATGTCATTCCAGTGAAAATAGTTCATCGATGTTTCAAAGTCAACTAATCTAATCATAATTAATGCCAAATAATAGTAAATTATTAATTATTATTATTAAGGCCAATAATAATAAACGAAAAAAGGATAATCGCCAGACTAAAATAAAATTAAGCTACGTAGGTGCGTATCGTAGAACAAAATTCGCGAATTCCAAGCAACGGAAACCTAAACTAATTCCAAAGTCCACATTCAATCAGTTTGTTTTGTTATAATTTCCGTACGAAAGCAAAGAACGACGTCATTGGCTCGGCGAAGCGAGCCAATCATATTGTCCGATTTCCTGCCTCAAATTCTGCCTAGGTAGGGTTTGTAACAGTGGCTGGGCCAGTGGGTATTTTGCACTACACCAGGAGGGCGTTGGGGCCCCTATGTATAATTTAACAGGCAACAGGCCCAATACACGGCAGATCTTCGGTTGAATTGTTTTTCGAACCTGAACTGTCCGATTCCGAAGCTGAGATCTTTCCACTAGCCACTGCGGCCCCAGTTTTCTAATAACGTTATGTTTTTCTGCTATATCTTACTATGAGTTTACTACTTCTACCTTTAAATAATACTATACGCTGTAGTATTAAAATTTCCATTTCCCATTTTAAAAAATTTTACCTCCAATTTCTCAGTCCCCAATGCTGCTCTTGAGGAATTCAATCCTTCAAAGTAATTATATGCCGAAGATTGTTAATTATTCTGACAAGGAAATAAATATCGATTTCAAAGAAAACGAAACTCATACGGTTGTTTGAACACATCTTTCAAAAAAGACGAAATCGACAAAGGAAAAACTGTTGGCACTGAGATCGTTTATCTTAAAATTCTTTAGATTTTCTTGCTCTTGGATGTATCAAATCCACATTTTATCAGTTTTCCTACAAAGGCAATAGATATGGGATCTAAGTTAGAGGGATGGATTCAAAAAAAAAAGTTTAAAAAAGGGTAATAAAACTTATTTATTAACAATAGACAAAAAATACAAAAGGGGACGTATTAGGTTTACTTGCCGATCACTTTTTTCCACATAATCACCAAAACCATTTAGGAATTTATTTGAAAGCAGAAACTAATTTATTTAACCCGGCTGGTAGAAATCACGTCCTTGTCCATTGTGCCAGTTCTCGGCAGCTGTTTTACATCACTGTTTGAAGAGAACTTGTGTTACAGATAAGTGTGTTTTCTTTTGAAACTTAGATTGGGTGACAAATCTGCTGTTTGGGGGTCCAGACTTCACTTGAAGTTTTGTATAAATTTTGAGTTTTATGGAGCAGCATGTAGGGAGGATGACTAATACCAACATGCAAGGCCTTTTGCGTCGGGTGGCTTCACGATGACACCTCACGATTTCCCTTCTTTCCAAATTAAAGAACACTTATTTAGAAGAAGGTTCTCTTCAGGACAGTGATGTGAAAAAAACATCTGCCGAGAACTGGTCAGAATGTGCAGAGAGGCGTGATTTGTACGAGGCCGGTTAACAAGGTCGCTTCTGCGTTCAAATAAATGCCTAAAATGGATTTGGTGATTATGTGGAAAAGTGATCGGCAAGTATGCCTTTAATGGACCTGCATGACGCCTGCGATCCGACACGTGACCTACTGGAGGCAGCTATTGGTCGTTCCAACAGCTGGACTCAGAAATTGCTTTAATTTCTGAGTCGCTTATAGGCCGTGATCGTTTTGTTTATTTCTCCACAGCTGTTTTTTTCTATACTGAAACCTAAAGGGCATATGGCCATATTCCCTTTGTATTTTCTCTGTCTAATGTTAATAAAATTTGTTTATTACCTGTAACTTTTTTTGGATCCATACTGTACAATAGATGCATTTTAATTGATAGAGTTTAAAGCAGATCGATGTTAATGGGGAGTGTTTGAAATTCATGGTGTCTGCGTTATGGCTGCTTGAAGTTAAACTGATTGTTGCTAAATAAATGCACTTTATTTAGCTAAATAGCCTGGATTGATAATAAGATGCTAAACCTCTGGGCTTATTTACTTACTGGATTTGTACGGAAACTTGCATTAATTCAATCTTATTAAAAAAGTAAAATAAAAATAATTATTAAAACTTTCATATTGAAACGATTCTGAAATAAGTTTGTTTCACGTTCAGCGTGGTTAAATCTTCCACTCTTACAAGATCCGTTATTTTTTTCAATTTAGATCACGCCTTTATGACGAAATTGTGGAAGGAACGTGCTGAGCAAGTCCTGTATTCGCAGGTGGACGACTAGGCGTTCGTAACAACGACATTTAACGGCAGATTCGTGAAGGTTAAGATGTCTTAATATAACCTGAGTCGTCAGTCTTATAAGCTGGGGCCGGTCTTACTTATGTCAGTCTATCAAGGTTTAACCCCTATGGTTTGTTTCTGAGCTATCTAATTAGATGATGTCTGTTTTGGGAATGAGTTGTCATTTTAATTCAATTGAGAACCTAAAAAGACAGTTGAAATGTTTCTTGATTCCAAGTAATTTTTTGTGCTGAATTATAACGTTCAGAACGACTGTTTTATTAGCAAGTTTAAAATTGCGGATTATTTGATGCATGTTCGGCTTACGGGCAAAACCAGTTAAAAGTTTAATATTGGTTGGGTTTGAAAACTTTCAGCGTAAGTTGCTAAGGTATTGTCCTTTCATTTACCTCTGGTAGTATTCCGAGTTTACTCTAAAGAACACCGAACGAGTCAAAATAGAACAAATATTCGTGTCATTTAGATCTATTAATTTTCCTAGTTTGTTTACAAAGAACAATTAAACTGATAAAACAGGTGATAATTCCTCAATTTATCTCTTCTACTGTCTGAGTTTCATTCCTAAAGAACACCAGAACTGGTCGATAAGTAGAAATCAATGTTCTGTTATTTAGTTTTGTTAGTGTTCTCAGTTTCCCTCTCTGGTTGTAAGAAATGCTCAAACTGTTGAAAACAAGGTTTTTCTCATCTTTTAGAGTTGCTAGTGTTCTGAGAGTTTGATTCTAAAGAACACTGAAACAGGTGAAAACGGAAGTTGATTTTAAGCTACTGAATGTAAAAAGGTCTATAATAATACAGTACCTGCCTCTGCGGCTAAAAAGTGATCACTTCGGAAATTAAGAATTTTGATAACATTAACCGATTTTAACAATAACTGAAATGAAGTGTAAACCAACTATATTTTGTCATTAATAAGGGGAAAGGAAGAAAACATACCTCAGGGGCAATCTATAATTTATTTCAAAAATAACAGATGAATTCATCTTAATAAGTTGTTTGTCGATAATATTCCTTTACAGTTCTACTTATATGTTGTTAGTACTTGTATTGTTTTAAAATTTATTGAACGGTACGTGCCTTGTTTCAAAATATAGCGTTTGTCTTATTTTATGTTTTTTGGAGGGTTTTCTTCAATTACATTTAGTTCCTAGTTGAAATCATCAATGTTTATTGCTTGAATTCTTTTCTCTCAAAACAGATTGGCAAATTTCTAGTCTTGTTGGTGTGGCAGCTACTGGAATGTCCTCATCAGTGGAAAAATACTCTTCATACTCTTCCTTTCGCATACCTTCGAGGTTCAATGGCAATTGGAAGTATTCATCTTGTGTTTGACAGAAGCCTCCATGGGCGAAACTGTTTCTGATCAAGCCACCCTGATGCAAGATTTCAGAAACTTATGTTAAGAGATACACTCCCAGATATTCTTCCTCAAAAGTGAGCGAGAAATCTCCACGTCAATCGTTAACGCTGGTTCAAAACGAGGGATCGGTCAATCTCTACTTCAAAAAAGTGATAACATTTTAAACGATGTAGTGATCACACTAAAACGAATATTTTGTGTATATTGGAATACGTCGTTTCAATTAGAGGTTTTGAATATAAAAGCGAACGATAACATAAAGGAATGATAACATTAACCGCAGTCACATGGCGCTTCCATTGTAGCTCTTGTGTAGCTTCGGTGATTGAAATGCTGATGTAACATGCTATTATTGATTGTAGATTTTTTTGAAAACGTTGAAATATCTGTCATTATTTAAAGAATACCTGAAATCAATTTCAGCTTATGGACAGAAAATCGATATACGAAGTAAGAAATAAATAACAGCAATGAAGAGTGATCAAAGCTCTTTAATTTATATGCTATTAATTTCAAATTAGAAAATTTTATAAAAATGTTGCGTAAGAAGCACTTGTGCTACAAACAGATGTAAAAATCTTCACATAACATAATAAATTCATTGGTAATATAAATCGAGTTAAGAGATTCATACTGATAAAACACCGTTAATTATAAGGAAAATCTATATTACTTATTCTAAATGAAAGTGGATCCTATTTGAATAAAAATTAAATTCCTTGTCTCTAAGTGATTACGAAAATTCCTCGCTTTTGTATATCGTTTCATTATCAATTTTTAAAAAAATTTAAAATGCTTCTAAGGAAATCATACTTAAAAATACTGGAAAACGAATATCAACTAATATTCATATGATATTTTATTGCATTTTATTTCTAAAATCTTTACCTTATAAGAAATTAGGTAATATAAAGGGGACACAAATAGCTATCTCTGGAAATATATTTAAAACTTATTTCATTTCCTATAAAAAGGAAGGAATTTCCCATTTTTTTTTTTAAATTCAAACTTGAATCTAAATGAATATTATAGTTAAGTATTTTTATTACTGCTTTCAATATTTAGTTCTTGGGAAAACTAGGAAATAAAATGTCAAGAAGTGCTTCTTTTCTTTGTATTAAAAATCTTTCTTCTTTTTTTTCTCTTAAGTACTTATTGAAGATATTCTGTGCTTTTATGATTTGTACTGGAACTGCTTTGTTGTTTTAATCTCATCTTTTAATATTGTACATGCAGTGTTAAAAAATATAGAAGAAGCATTTTAAACGAATTTATTAACGTAGATAAGAAATAGAAAGAATTTTCAGAAATGCGTGAAAACTTCATTCCACAAAGCCTGGTTAAATATGCAATTTAAAACGGATCAAAACTATTTTCGTATATACTTTTTCTTGTATTAGGTACCGTTTCTCTCACAATTTCTATCACAGGAAATATAGCGAAAACAAGGGAAAAAAGAAAAGAGATAATAAGGTTTAAAATAACAAATGTGTTTCATTGCCTGGTGGTTATTTTTTTATCTTTGTACAGTTAACAAAGAAAAAATTTATACTCTATTCTTATAAAAGGCAATGTTTCAGGTGGTGTATGTGTGTTTGTCTGCGATGTCCAGACGAAGCCATCGCACTTACAGCCGAAATTCCAGAAAATAATATGTGGTCGTAATGGTGACTGAATGCCCCTCGAAGCTGAAATTTTAAAATTTAATTGTGAATTTTTTTTATTTTAATGTTTTGTGTTGTTTGGGTTGGTTTTTCACCAATTTCAATAGAATGGTTTCGAATAATAATTGTACGACAAAATTAGATACACCATCGGAAAGATGCACGCGATTTCCCGTTTTAAATTAGTTAGTTTTGAATTTTCTTAAACGCAAATTTACTTGAATTTTGAGAATTTTAAAAAAATACCCAGTTTTGGCATCGAGATGTTACTTTTGGATTTTAAATTTGTTGCATCCGACTTTCTAGTAACATTATTAATTTCAATTTTTCATCTTATAACTAGAATGATTCGTCGGATTTAAAACAAGAACGGTTAAAATTTTCCTGTAAGTGTTTTTTTAATTAATTTTTTCGGACGGTTGAGAGTTATTTTTCTCGATCGTGCCCCTCGCGCGGCACCTCTTCGAACGCTGGTAATTTTGATTGGTTGACGCGCAGGATACGTCATGACCTTCACCTGAATGAATTATTTGATTATTATTTTCGGATTCACTTTATAGCTTTGCTTGCTGTATAATAATCATTTCACGTTCCAATTTTGTAATGTTGTTTTGATTAACGTACTCTGTACCAGAGCGAAAAATACAGGAAAATCCCAATAATGTATTTTTTGTTTGATTTGTTTTAAAAAACTTTTCGTTTCACATTGCTTGTCATTTTTCCCCAGTCCTGATTCCACGGGCAACGCCGTGCGCGTACTGCTATGGAAAAATAAAACTTATTGAACAATCACCCCATAAATTAAATTAACTATTTATCGGGATTAAGAAAACGAACATCTATATGTATAAAACGCTAACGCATGCGCGGCATAAAGTACTTTCGCCGATGGCAACGACTGGTTTGTTTATAAACAAAACGGTAGCCTCCATGTTAGGCATAACTTTACAGGCACAGTCTCTGGTAAGTATATCTGTTCTGTATAAAAAACAACTTTCTCCTCGAAAAAAAACCGTGTAAAGACGTAGACTACAATATTCTTTTGCCAATAAAACTGGATGAAATTCAAAAGAGAATTCGTTAGAAAACGAAGAGACGTCAAAAATATTTACGGCCCTTATTCACCATCTGGTTAAATCCTGATCAGCGGTTGCAGAAATTTAATGGACAAGCGAATACTGACCGAATGATCAACTGACGTACACCTCTAACTGGCGAGTTGGCGAGAAACTCGTTTAACTGAAGGCTGAGGGTAATTTTGCAAATCAAGCAACAACAGAGAAATTGAGATACTCATGCCAAGAGTAGCAACCAATAAAGTATAAGCATTTGGCAATGAATTCTCGGCTCTACCTTCGCATTATTATTATAGCAGAACCATCATTTCTAACTGCTGATCGCTATTTTAAATCCATGGATGGTGAATAAGGGCTGCTAGCCAGCGAAGGAAAAAATCATGTTAATTCTCAACTGAGCTGACATAGTGGAACTTACTATTATGAACTCTGTGCGGTGTCTGCGTGGAACCTTAGGGCCCTGTGGCGAAGTGATTGTATTCATCCAATCTCATCCATCCAACTGGTTTGTATAACCCTTGCGCTCGTAGGCAGGATGTGGGTGGCGCTCGCTGTTTTAAACAAAGTAACATGTTGATCATATTGAGAATTCAAATAATAGGAAAATAAAGACATAGACGGAGCAAGTCTCAAGAATTCAGCTTCCTTAAAAAAGTAAAAGAAATTTCAATGCTATTTTTTCACGAAAAGGCCTGGAATCTGTCTTGCCATCACTAAGTGCTTAAGAATGGACCTGTGTTTTTATTTTTTCTCAAAATAACTTCTTGAGTTATAAAAAAGATAACTTCCTGATAAAGACCTTTATAATCTTTCGCATCGAGCAACTGCGAAAAAATTGGATTTAATGCCAACTTGACGTCTGCTTCAGAAATTATTGCATATTTTTTTATCATATTTGTATGTACACTTTGGGAGTAAATAGATAGACATGAGATCTGCTCGTTTCCAATGGATGATGAGTGAAACTAGCGGGAGTGGTCTCCTAAACTTTCTCGTATACTTGCCCAAAGGCGCTGTCCCCCCGCATGTGATAAAAAAAATTCGAACTACTGTAAACCCATAATCCAATGACTATCAGAAAGTTTTTCATTGCAGATTACAGTGATTGTAAAATATTTAGGTGAAGAATCAAATCAAAGAGAGACGCGTACCGATTTAAAACGTATAGATCACACACTGCTAGGTTCCATTCTTGCCGGTCAAGGACAAAGTGACGTAATCCTTCCGCGTGCACAGAGATTGCTACCAGTACGCATGCGCATGGGAGAATCGGAATAGAAAAAATTAATTATGCAATTTGAACTCCTTTTTTTAACCGATTGACACAAAAAATTGAGATAAGCAAATCTACAAATGAAGGTAAGAAGGCTATATACCGAATTTCATTTGTTTAAGTAATTTTGTTAAGAAGTTATTGGTGATTACAAACGCGATTATACAGACCGACAGACAACCCAGGGTTTGATTTTATCGGAAAATTTGAAACGGACCTTACATTCACGATAATAAAACTGTGTACGAAATTCATCCATATAGCTGGCCCAAGTTTTTGAGCTATAGTGTTCATATGAACGCAGATAGACATACTTCCAAACGGATTTTGTCGAAACTTCGATAGAAAACCTACATATTATGTGTGTCAAGATCACATACCAAATTTCATTCCTGTATCTCTAATAGTTTTCGAGTTGTCGCGTTCACAGACAGACAGACAGACATAATTCCAAAATTGTGTTTTTCGGCTCAGAGAGACTTGAAACGAGAGCCTGTCACAAAACTGAGTTCGAATTTGTTGGATGATTACAATACTTTCTTTGTATACTTGCATAATGAAAAGTATAAACAGTTCAAATAACCTTGTTCTAATTGATTTCGATTTATATTGGCATACTCTGAAGATTTTGAAGAAAAGCTATTTCTTTAAGGGTGAACAGGACGTTCCATAATTCATTTTTCAGGCACAACAAAGAAAAACGATAAAATAAACGATTATTGTAGGTGGGATTATGCCAAGGAAAATACTTTCTTTTAAGAAAGATTAACATATGATGCGTCATTTAAAACTATCGATCACTATGATGATTAATGAATGCTCTATTGGAAAAGATACCATTAAGAAGGAGTTATGAAATATTTTTTATTGTTCGCAAAACAAAGAATATGAGAATAATAATGATGAAAATTCGAAAAAGTCCGACAACTTTCTGATGTGAACGAGTGGTTAATCTATTTCAATTTTCATTTGATTTATTAAATAATAATAATCACGAATTTTTTATCTGTTTCTCATTATTCAGTATCTGTATCTTCGATTTGTAGTAAATTCACTTATTATGTTTTCGTACTGAGATTTCTATAAAAAAAAAAAAGACTGTTCTATAACAAGAAAAAATAATTATTAGAAGCTGTAGTACTCAGCTAGTTAGATTCATCTGCTCTACTCAAGCGATAAAAAAACCCACTGAAGAAATGTAAAAAACGTAGAGTCGGAGATAATTTTGATCATATTTGCAGACCTTTATGAAGTATTAACTAGCTGCATCTGTATGACCCCATTTAGTACAAGATAATATTCCATTGATATCTTCACGAGACTGTACGGCATTCAAAATGTCAAACAGATCTGTGAAGGTATAACGCAATGGTAATGTGTTTGTGGTAATTAGACACTTTGCATTAAAATATTGCACAAAAATACACAATGCATAATTATATCCTAATGTTAACGAAATTAGTGTACTCTGAAAGATGAGAGAAAGAATAAATATCTATGGCCATATTTGGAAAAATTCCTAACAAGAATAATTCTTCATAAATGAATAACAACTTTGTTTTACTGAATATCTTCACTCATTCCATATTTACGCATCCTGTGATGCCTCTATATGTGGAAATGTTGTACGAGAGTGTGTTTAACCCCTTCCGTTAGTCTCAACTCATCATAAACTTAAGAATTCCGGTGCGATTTCGTCGCCAAGCTCAAGTGAAACGTTCGCCAATCACAAAATGCCGCTAATTGGTTGATAAAAAAAACGAAGTTTTCGCTGAGAAACATTCGGATTTGGAAACTGATGACTTTCCGTATAAGAGAGATGTCAATCCTCACTTTCCTTTCTCTGCTACATTTATCTTTGTTCATTAAGAAAATGTATAATATTTATCAGTAATCAAATGCAGCTGAAGTCAGCCTTTTACTTTTCTCTTGCTTTTGAATTTGGGGTTCTGGTATTTCCTTTAGTTGGGTTGGGAGAGGTCATTTTCCCGTTGTTAACGTGTGTGACGTCTCCCAACCCAACTAGGTAACAGAATAGACCCGCACGGGACGACAGTAAATTTTTTCGTTCCAATTCAGGCTTCAAGATGAGATTAACAAATGTTTTAAACCGATTTCTCTCTTGAAGCTTTGTGGTAGCATTCTAGCATTAGTAACACTCACCCATTCTGCCCATCTTAAAAAGTCGTGAAAATACTGAGCAGTGACTACAGAAGTCCAATCGCAATAATTGTAAATGAGACAGTCGAGATGGAAAGAACCAGAAGACAACATAAAAATTGTCTCAGAGATATACTGATGCCTGGCTCTAAGAATATTCACAGGAACAGTTTTGTATGTCATAACAAAATAGACAAGGTTATATTGACTGAACCTTTGCCTGAACTTACTTCGCGATCAAACAAACCCTGATCTTAGAAATGCCGGAATGGGTGAAAAAGTGACATGGATGAAATTTCCGTCATTTGGGTACTCTTCTAGACAATTATCGCCTTTAACATTAATCCAAAAAAGTACGTTAAAAGTACCAGGCTTTCAGACTGCTGTTTAGTCAACATTGCCTATGAATTGGCTAAATGTAGTGTAACGTTTTGTAGGGTAGCAATCTAAATTTTGGTAGAATGCCCCATATGGCGAATTCATCGATGTATAAAATTATACTTTGGTACTGCAATCGCAATGCGTATCTATATATTACGACTAACTATGAAGATTCACCAACACTTGTGGCGCTAATACGTGTACAAATCCCTCATCTGCAAGCAGTTTCAGCAACTTTGTACTATGTTTAGATAAGCTTAATTAGAGACCTGGTTTGAAGCCAAGAGGGTTATTTGGAGTTTGACCTCTCTTTATTTTGGAAACAGAGAGGTCAGATAAAAGAGAATCATACTCCAACCGACACTTCCCTGCTCTCCTCTTCTCCAAACTTCCGCAGAGGGCGTTTAAGATGAGGAGAAGATTCTAAGGCCCACATAGGGCGGATATTCACTGCTCGGTGGAAATGAGTAGTTTTAAACCTGAATCCTTCTGCCTGAAGACGAGACATTACACCAGGCCATCATGGTGGCCTGCTCGAATTCAAACCTGCCTCCCATTGACAAATTATTCATACGTATCATTACAATCACTAGCCTGCAATTTTTCAGTAAAAGAAATAGAACCGGAAAAAGTAGTCGGTCTTGCTGAAAGGTCAAAATTTGAAATACTATGAGCTCTTGGAACACAACCCTAAGTCAACTTACGGGAAAGTTATTAATACAGTGCAAAATGTGTCACATGGTGCAGTTATGAACGCCGTTGTATGAAACGAAACGAAAGTTGAAACTTGACAAGAGGGTTATTTGGAGTCGGACCTCGGTTTTGAACAGAGGATGATGAAGAGGACTATACTCCAACCGACACTCCTCCTCCTCTCCCCTTCTCCAAACTTCCAGTAGTTGGATGTTTGACTCATGATGGCAGATTTAAAGCATTATAGGACTGCCCTATTAGCACATGATATTGTGCTGATATCTCTACGACGTTGCCTCGGCATTCTGAACGCCGTACTATATCGGGAGATCGTAACAACATTGTAAAGTGCCCTTGTGCTATTAGGTGCAAATGGCGCTGCTAAAACTGTGGGGGTATGGTCCGGGAGCGGTCTGCCCAGATGGCACTTCGAAAAGGACGGCAATGCATAGGCAATTTAAATATACAAGAAAACAATTTTATAACTAATAAAAAAGCAACTTTCAGATTAGCTCAGTCATTGCATATATATTTTATACAAAAGAATCTAATGTAATTTATCTGCATTTTTCGTCATTTGCAGGTAAATTGCTGATATGTAAAGAAAACTGGTGGTGCCTGACGCGTGATGCAACCTATCTGTAAAGATCTAGGCGTCAAACGACGAATTACGTTGCCATTATATGCTTTAACAAAGAAAGAATTATTCAAATTTTCTAATTGTAACATTTAAATTGTAGTTAAGATCACATACTACCATTAAAATTGTAGTAGTTTAGTCAATAACAGCAGTGTGAAATAAGTTTTAGCTGCATTTTGTTGAGGATTGCTACAGTGATAAATTACAAATATCTCGAGAATATTATATGGCTACTAGCAGTAAAGTTTGGAGGTCTATAAGAAAGTCCGTAAATTTATCTCGAATGCGAATCGATTAAAGAATATGGGCACCATGATCATCATCTTCAGAGCTATTCCATTTTCTTACTCGTGATTTATCATCAACATTTATCAGGACTGTCGAACGGATTTATGAGCCCAAAGACTCCAGAGGCCACAAAATGAAATCCCAGCTCACAGACGGCTTTAACGGAAGAGACCTTCCAGCAGATCGCCAGGAGGACGTGGTCTTGAATATCGAAGGTGGGGCTGACTGGTTTTCTTTCATTATTCTGATCTTCCATAATTCTTACGCGAATTGCAAGAATAATGCATTACTGTATTATGTTTAATTCTATTTAATTTATTCTCGCGAAAAATTCATTGCATTGTCTTTGAAACTGCACCTCCAGTATTAAATGTATTTTCCAAGTTCTTTCATTCATTGCTACCGACTGCTCTTGAAACTTACGTGTATACTATATCTGGTGTTTTTACAACTGAATCGTCTGTTCGAGACAAGATTTTACCAAAGGCCCATATTTTTTTGTATGTGGGTGTTGCAACATGCAAACATAACAGAATTTTTTATGGTTCGTTAAAGCAACCCACCAGATGGCACCACCCATCTACTACTGGTGAACGGACGTTGAACGGGCGCCGTGCAAAAGCCTTAGTTCTGTACAAAAAAACGGGGAAAGAAGTTATTATTCGTCGAGCTGCGGCGATCTGGGGACACCAGCCCTAAAGATGGTGATGCCGCAACAGTAGATGGAAAGGCCAGGCAAAAATGGTGATGGAATCGTCGATATAGATTGCTTCATTTCAGGGTGTGTTATCAGTGATTCCTGATTTAATTAATAATTAGCACGGATATCGATAGAAGATGAAATTGCGGAAGTCAGCGAGCCTGAGAGTATACAGTTTCAATTAAAAGTCATAAGCCGACAGGTGCGCGGCGCGTAATCGTTGGTTCAGATCCGCGCCAAACTGTCATTTGCAAGCACCGTTGCAACCATCAACGATTCAAAAATGTGCATCTTTCGTGCTGTACAGGACAGTTTACAGCTTTCTTCTTGACTCTGAATAGCGATTAAAATAGCGCCACCTGTCGGCAAGATTTGTGACTACCTTTGTTTCTGCATGAGATTTTTACTGCCTTGTGACTAAGCATTCCATCGGTTTCACCTTCTATCGATCTCGCTGCCGAGTTATTGAGAATGAAAATCAGGGAGTCCTTTGACACCCTGTATAATGATCCCGCAGGGACGTGCATAGAATAAGGTACGTGGAATTTTCGAATTGACCACCCGTTATCTCGCGAAAACTAACTGCTCGTGTCGTATGACATGTCGACATAATTGCGTAACGCCGTGGACATCACAATGTGCACCGGAGATTATAGAGCTGGGAGGCTTGTTATCCGTATAATTGGTGTTATATCCGTGTGCTGTTCTGTGTATTAACTCAAGACCACAATATAAGGGTATAGACAACAAATTCTAGCATTTATAAATACTGTGTTATTCTTAGTAACCCTGAATTTTCATTACAATTTCAGGCGTCACAACGCCATAATTAACGAATCTTCTTCTTTCAGAGTACTACCACAAGTAGCCATTAACATTCTACTGTAGCATAGGTTACCTTTTAACAGTGGGCATACTGCATAATAAACCTTCTAAGAAAGGGCGCCAAACATAAGTAAAATATAGAATACCAAATCTTTATAAAGACAAATATCATGTGCCAAAAGTTACTTTGGGTAGCTGCCTATACCTTTGAATAGTGCAGAAGTAGCCTTTAACAAAAAACAGGGCTCTGCAGAAAGCTTCTGTTTGAAGTTCCTAAGATCCTTCTAATCATTAAATAAGCTCTGAAACTACGTTTTCTAACCATTCATTAACCATATATAGTTACGATTTATTATTATACGTATAATCTCTGTAAAAAAAGGTGGCTGGAATTCATAGTTTTCTTCAGTGCTTCGATTCATTTAAATATCGAACATTGTATATTAGGGGCTAAAAAGTTTTGCGTAACCATTACTAAGAAACGGCTATACAATAAAAAATCACGGTTTCAGCCAATTTAGAAGGATTTCTGCCCTATTTTAAGAAATTTTGGAAGAAATAAATTCAATTCCTTTATTACCTATTCATTAAACATTACTTTCTATTTAATAAAAATAAATTATTCGTTAAAAATATTTGTTGCGGACTACTACAAGTTATGTTTTGTCACCGGAATAATCTATTCTCAAAGTAAAATAGATCCGAGCTAGAGTGATCCAAAATTTATCTTTAAAAAGACCTCAACTCGACATCAGAAATGAGGGCACCACGATCATCTCTAAAATCTTTTCGATTTTCTTACTCTGTGATTTTTTTTAAATCCATACTTTATCAGGATTTCAGCGGAATCCGAGATTTACCAGTTTCCGTGACTACAGAGGCGACTGGAAATAAACCAGGCTGCAATGGGCGGTTCTCTTAACTGAATAATAGATCTTTCAGATCGAATGCTGAGGAGATTGTAAGAGATCACTTGGGAAATCTGGTAGGGGATGCTTCTAATGTCTAAAATCTTCTTTAAATTCATTCCTGACAAATTAAATATAATGTGTCAAAAATCATATACATACTGTAATATAAGATAAATAATGTGTTGTTCATCTTTTTTTTTTACTTCTATTAGATTTCAAGTGAAATTATTAATTATAATAGCCTTAATTTTATTTAAAAATACTTATATGGATAAGAAAATGGAATCCAGGCCATAATACTCTAACTAGGCATAAGAATGGATCTATCAATAATAACCTCTCAGGAGTTTTAAATTTTAAAAGGATTCTTGAATTAACTTGATTCAATGTTTTACGTTTGTATATCTTTTATTTTTACTATTTTCATTGCTCTTTAGAACTCAAATTCAGATACTTACAGATTACATTGCGAGCAGAACTTGCTGACCTATATTTGTGAATTACGTGGATCGAATCGTTGGTTACACAAGCTTCAAAATATGTAGTTCGTTAACACATTGTACAACAGGACGATCTTATTGGACCTTCTGAGAATGAAGTATATCCGGCGCACAGTTCTCCTTCCTTCTAATGGTAAAGCGAGATGAGGGCTGCTAGAAGGGCAATGAGTAGGATGGGAGCGCACTCTGCCTCTCGAGAAAGGGCAACAGTGCCTCTGCGGCCTGAGTGCCTGGATCAGTAGAAACGGGAGCACACTCTTGCTCCTCTGAGAAAGGCAGACTATGTGTCACGTGAATAGTAGGGAAATGGGAGCGCACCTGCCTCTAGAAGGCAAAGTGCCCGCCATCTGCGTGTTCAGAGTGCCTTTGATAGGTGAAATGGGGCGCACCTGCTCCTGAGAAAGGCAAGCGCCTGCGTGTCACGTACATGGGAGTAGAAATGGGAGACGCATCCTTCCTCTGAGAAAGGTACAATGCCTGCGTGTTCACAAGGCACTGATAGTATTAATGGGAGCGCACCTGTCTTCGAGAAATGTACATAGAGAGGTCCTGACACGTTTTCATAGCGAAGCGTTAAGCGGCAAATTTTAACATTAAACATTGTCCTGAAGCTCAATATGTTCCAGTTCATGTCCATAAAAGATTTAAGTTTATTTTATCATTAACGTCCTGTTTTGAAGCAACGTGCCAACGCTATTTGGGACGGATATCGTAATTTGAACCGCGATCAGATGACAGAGAAGACACCATCTAAAACTTCCCACCACACGGCGCGGGAGGACGCTCTTGCGACATGCGACGATTTAGCGTGCAAAGGGCCCGCTTACATCGTGGCAGTTCCGTGGAATGGGTTCTCGAACCTGGAACCCTCCTGTCCAATGATAGCGACATTCTACCATATGCCATCGCGGTCCTTGTTCTAAGCTTGAAGTGTTTGATATCTACTTTTTCGGCAAATGGCCCGTTGAAATAAGATCTTGGTCGTATTACTCTTAAGCAGCATTTTGAGTTTTGGTTCTAAGGAAGTGCTGAATATGAAAGTAAGCTATGAATGAAGAAGGTTCTAGTCTTGTATAACGCTATATGCAACACTTAATTCAACTAAGTATATAATATAAACTCGAATCAATTGTTTTAATGAACAGAAAAATTATGGTAATTAAAGCCACATGAATTAATCAAATAGTCTTTGCAACGTGTACCTATTTATGATGAAACTTTAAACCAGACATCATACTTCTATATTGTTATTACAATTGTTGAAGAATATCAGATTCTTCAACATTAAGAGTAGTTAAAAGCAAAACAATTATTATCGATTGAATAATAGATCAGCTAAAATTTTGAAACTTAATCTAATTTAATGAAAGTAAATAATGCCATCTTATCCAAAAAACTCATTCTGTCATAAAAAAACCTGTACGATTTATTTTTCACGTGTTTTGCTCTGTTTAATTAACAAAATAAAAATAACATTACTTAGATCGATTGGTGCTTAAGTGTAACAGGGAATCCTAGGAAGCTTACAGAAAATCTATTTATTTCCTTTCTGATACCTATTCTATGAATTTTTTCTTGTTGTGAGAAGGATTTAGCGATGGAGACATAAGCAGCATTCCAAGAAACATATATTCAAAATATGTACATTTTCTTAAAAAAAAAATTGGAATAAATTTTCCTTGGAATCCTTTAACAAGAATTACATATATGAATATTTTTTATTCTTTGTGGATATATGTTCTTTATAGTTCTTTCAATATTTGTAGTTTTGTTAAAGAGAAAATTCTTTCAAATAAATGGTATGAATATGTTTTAGATCTTCAGCAAAAAAGACGCAAGTATTTGGAAAAAAAGTGGATACTGAAGATAATATCTTGCCTTCAAGGATTTTCCTTTCTCAAAATGAACGTGTTTTTAAGTATCATTTAAAAAAATTTCAGTAACAGTATAGATAAAAGTTGTTCAAAAAATATATAAAAAAGATTCTTCAGAGTGAGTTTCTTAATGCTGATATTAGAAAACGGTAGGAAATATAATAATAAAAGAAAAACGATTTTCTTACGAAATGCATGTAAACTTGAATTCCATCATGCTTGCAGCAATTTGAAGTGATCTAAAAGTAATTTCAAACCTTATCAAGAATTTTTATATACTTTTCGCTGAATTAAGTATCATTTTTGGTTTCATTTCAGCCGAATCAAGTATAGTGAAAAAAATAAACAAAAAAAACCCAAAAAATGTAATGAAAATAATAATGTTAAAAAATAAACAAGTTTTATACAGTACAGTACATATGAATCAAACTATAAAAATGAACTAAATTTAAAGAAGACTTTTCTGAGAAACAAGCACGAGAAATTTTGAACATCACAACAGCTGCATATTCAAACTGTGATCCTTTTTTCCGAAAGCTTTTTCCTAAATTTAATGCCCTATTTTTCTCCCAATGTATGAACTAATTCATCTCATTTTCAATTTTTTTTGCTTTGGACTCAATAATAGAGGGTGGATCAGATCCAAAATTGATCTGATCCGATTAAAGAAGCACAATCTCTTTAGCTCATCAGATGATGAACTACAAGAACACGATAAAAATGAAATTCAATATTTTCAGTGCCTTTTTGCACTCTAACATGAAAATCTGATTAAGCGATTTCAGCTGTTTCGTATTCGTTGTTGGGGACCACAACATCTTATTCCCACTTTCTCCGCATCGCTCTGGCAAATGCAGAACCATCTGCTGGTTTAGCACTTAAATGCTCAATTTTTTAAAAAATTGATTTTAAAATGCTTTTTTGGCTTTCATGTTTTGAACAAGACACGGGAAAAAATACTTTAAAAATCCTATTTTGTTTTATGTATGGGTTACGGCTAAAACAGCTTGTTAACTTTCAGTTTGTAACAGGGCTTTAGTTGAGAAAAAAATTTCATCGGTACAATTCTATAATATTAAACATAGATGAATTTTAAGAACTAATAATACGGATAAGGAATTTCCCTCAACATTGTACAATAAAATATGGTATTCTCAAGTGCACAACCAAAGCAAATCAGCGGGAGTGGCCTCCCCTAAACTTTCTCGTATACCTCTCAAAAATTTCTTATTTCCCCTCCTCCTGCTTGGATAAAAAATTCGAACCGACTGTAACCTAGAATGTAATGAATATCATAAGGTTTTTCATGGTAGATTATAGCGATTGTAAAATATTTAGGTGAAGAATCATATTCAGAGATGCGTATGTATTAAAACGTAGCAATATTTATTTTCTATCACACTCTAGCAAGCCCCGCTAATGCGATGGTGTGAGCGAACGGAAAGAAAACAGGAGAAAATGACCTCGTTCGCTGTCGCTGAATAGCTTGCGCATGCGCAGAGATTACTACCAGTACGCAAGTAAAAAAAATTGAATATGCAGTTTGAACGCCTTTTTTTAACCGAAATTCGGGCACAGATATATAATTGAAGAGCAAACATTCAAACCTTTTTTTCTCCAAAAAAAGAAAAGAAGGTTGTCTTTTGTTCTTTTCGATCTACAGCTACAAA
>BGPR01008282.1:54048-64744 GCA_013235015.1 Araneus ventricosus
ACAGCTAGAAGGGGGATTGCGGAGACATTGATACACATTTTTGAAAGCGGTTGTCTTTTGTTCTTTTCGACCTACAGCTACAAGGGGGATTGCGGGAACATTGATATACTTTTTTTTTGGAAAGCTAAAAAATGATTTTACCAAAGGTAATAATTAGAACTAATACACTATCTCTATACATTCGGTAATCTAATATAGGATTTCAGTCGAGTTTTGGTCATAAATGGCATACTAAAACACTTATTACACTTTTTTACTAAAAATGTATTTGTATCAATCTGCCCCATACCAGGGGTACATTGATACACACAGAAATATCGAAAATAATGGTGATTAATAGGTGTGGGATGAAAACAAAATTTGTTTTATCAATCCAGTTTGTATTCCAAATCAAGATTTTAAAGTTTAACAAACTAACAAACTTTTATTTTAATCAAAATTCAGCATTTTTAATGAATCTGGAAAAATGAAAAAAATAATGCAGAAAATAATTTCTCTACAAATAATAAAAGAGAATGTGTGGGTATTCAAAAATACTTTGGAGGGAGGGAATTTGTGCCTAGAAGCCATTTTTGGAAATTTTAATTAATTAAAAATTAAGGGAAATTTTTCGCGTTCTTCCTTGATGACTTACGAAAATAATATAGCAAAAATATAATCTTCACACCATCTGAAAATGCAGAAAATTGATCTTTTCGGTGTTTTTAATTAAGTTTCCGCGCAATTTTTTAAAAATTTTATTAAATTCGTAAAAAATATTTTAAACTTAATTTACAACGATATTTTCATTTTTGCAATGAAATTCAAACCGTTTTCATTGTTTAAGCAAATACATAACTGCGTGCTTCTCTTAGACAGCTCATTTTTATTTTTTTCAAATTTTTGAAGACGATTTTGCAAAGTAGTTGCTATTCAGGCACATTGATACACATAGAAGACGCGCGCCAATGTGCCCCGGAGTCAATTGCATCAATCTGGCCCAAGAGATTTTTTTACTTGAAAGAAATGGTCACGCAAAAACAACTTCAAAACTTAATATAGTTCAGAAAAATAAATGTTTGTTCCTACCTTTGGAGTAGATTCCCTGGCTTGAGAACGTAAATAGTTAAACAAATCACTTAATACATACTTAGAATAAAATTCACTTAGACGAGAAGATCTGAGGTTTGATTCATTTATAAATTAATTTTTGACCAAACATGGCCGAAAAATATACCGTGTGCTAAGGGTTGCAGTGGCATATATATGAGGGAATAGGAACATCTTGAGCCATTCCAATCATCAAAATTTATGGACTGTTCCAGCGTATCAATCTACCCCAACTCCCCTACACTTGGCCCATCCAAAGATGTGGTCGGGTTAAGGCAAATACGATAAAAAACATCAAAATCAGCAAAATTGGACTTGTGGGATAGTTTATCTCTGAGGTACAGAACTATGCAATAAATAAATTCTAGTTTCATAATGAAAAAAATCCAGTTTCATTTATACGCAAAAGGCATCGTTTTATCTCCATTCGTTTGTGAATTATTTAAAATTGTTTTGAATTTCTGAAACACCCAGTATTTAGGAACAGTTATTTTGCTTACTTTATTTAATTACATTTTCCTGTATTTGAGAGGTGGTGGTGAGAAAAACGTTTGTGAGTTGATGATTAGCTACTGACCTTATTTTGGAGGAAGACGAATAAGTTAGACCATAAAAAAAAACACTTTTATAATCGATTTGTGTTGGCATGCCTTCAAATTTTTAGAAGCACTACCTGCCATAAGGCGGGCAGGATTTACCATAATTCTTTATTTTGTCAATCCAGAATAAGAAAAACGAAGAAATCACCGATTGTGGTAAGGATTATACCAAGTAAAATAATTTCTTTTACGAAAGATTTATAGAAGTGATACATCATTCCCGAGTTATCGATCACCTGGATGTTTGACAAGAATCCTCTTTCTGAAGAATGGATTTAATATTATTATTATTATTGGAAAAAAAGAAAAAATTAAAACAAATAAGAATGAAACTTCGAAAAACTCTTGCATCTTGTCGATGTGGATGAGTAGTTAATCTGTTTCACTCTTCATTTGGTCTACTGAAAAATGATAAACGCGAATCTGTGTTTCCATCTTTCCTTAATTACCCTTTTGGTTGGTATCTACAAGTTGGAACACACCGATTTCATCGCCAATATGGTTACCTGAGGAATCGAGCGGATTAGTTCCATTGGCAACCCATCGGCTCGATGGCTTACGTCATGGCAAGCGTTTTGCGTGATTTCAGTGATTTAAAAATCAGCTTAGTATGTAAACAACTTAAAATATTTATTAAATAATAAAATGTATTTTAATTAGTATGATTTCATTTGGTAAATAAATGACAAATAGAACTTGGGTTTATTTAGTGATTATATATTTTTTCGATAATATAATTGAGAGATTTTTCTTTGCCTTGTAATAAAAATCGTTTGCATGGAATTTTTGAAGTTGTACTTGTTTTGAACGCCACTAAGGGCAAATGTTCTGCTGCTCCATTAGAGTAATTAAAACAAGCTGATTCCGCACATTCACTAAGCTAGCGAAGCTACTAGGATCCCACTTTGCTGAAAGCGAAGCCGCTGATGTTTTTTTAAGTTAAAAAAATTTGACCGGTCCCCACTTCAGATGCATCGCGAGCGCTATTTTTCCAGCTTCATTAGTATAATTAAAAGTACCAGATTTCGTACATTCAATGAGCTAGAAAAGCTAGTAGTTCTGTTGAAATTCTACATTTAAAACGGGAGATAGTGCAACGACAAACCACAAACGCCATGGGTTCGAAAAAAGATTCAACGATTAACTTTTAACTGTGACCGATGCACGTTTGTTTACCATCTTGCTTTGGCTACTTGGCGCGATGGAGCCGTTTTACTAAGAGTGTGTTCCAACTTGTAGATTTCAACCGCCCTTTTTAGATGCTTAGCTACGGTTAATTATGTTCCTTTTATTCGGGAAATCTTTGGATTGTTCTATAAAATCTTTTAGAGGGTTAATGTTTCCCAGCAATATACAGGGGGTGATTCTATATAATTGTAGAATTTCAGATTCTTTTGCTTTCTGAAATTTGCAATTTCAGCATTAGTGACATAGGGACGAGTTTTCTGCTTTGTTGTTTCCATTTAAGTGCCGGGACTACATAATTCCGGTGTAATGCTAAGTCAATGGAATCTTCAAAGCGGAAGTCCAACATCCCAACAGATAAAGTCAAGGTTTCTAATGTAAGTAAACAATCCAGAAAACTCGTACATAACTTATTACCTTTCCCAAAACTTTCACAGGGTGTCCACCAGGGCCGGCCTGAGGGAGTTTCGAACGGTGCGAGCGCACAAGGCCCCGCGCCGCTGATACGTATTGTAAAAAGAATTGCATTGTTTTATTTAACAAAATCGCCTCCCAGAACGCAATATTATAATATTTATTTAAAAGTAATTTATTTGAATTTTATCCAAATGTTCCTTCGGTTCTAAAAAATTATATTCACCTTACCAATTACCGTCACATCTGAAGAAAGATCTTTCTTAAACATTAAAAATAATAAAAAAAATACTAAAAGTCTAGCATTAGAGAAGAACGACAGATTTGCTTAGCCATTTTATTTATCGAATCAGTATTAACCAAAAGACTAAATATTATCAATACAAACAACTAAGAAAACGAAAGAAAAATCACATGTTGTAAATTAGTATAGTAGGTCGCATACCAAATTGTATTTATGAAGCAATTGCTTTTTATTTTATTTATTAACGATTTTTTTTTGTTTGAATGAAATATTAACTTTATAAAAATAATTCAATTATTTATCATTTTCATGTTTTCCTTTAGTTCTTACAACACCAAATTGCGTAATTTAATAAATAGTAACCAGCGGGAGGGGTCTCCCCTAAACTTTATCGCATACTAGCAGTACGCGCACGTCGATGCCCGTGGAATCAGGACTTCAACAAAATAAAAAAAAGCCCACATACAATTGCATAAATGAAAGTTTTAAAAACTAAATCAAAACAGAAATATATATATATTATTGAGTTGGTCCGCCTCCTTTTCCTCTCGACCGAGTACCGTTAAATCCAAATAATGTTAAAAAATTACAATGTGATATTTATTACACCGCGAGCAAAGTATGAAAGCCAAAGAAATAAGTTAAGATACGCTTAAAAATAATAATCGAAGTCATGGAGTAAATACATCATCTCCTCGCAGAACGCGAAAGTAATGACGTCACCCTGGCCCTTCAGCCAATGAAATTGCCCGCAACGTTCCGGAGACTGTCGTGGGCGGAAGCTTCGCTAGAGGAAACATATCGTTCAACTATCAGGAAAAAATTAATTTTAAAAAAACTAAAAAAGATATTTTAACCATTCTCGTTTTAAATCCGACAGAACCGTTGCAGTTATAAGCTGAAAAAAATTGAAAATAATAGTGTTATTAGAAAGTCGGATGCAACAAATTTAAAAACAGAACCAACATTTAGGTGCAAAACTGACTGATTTTTAAAAAATTCTCAAAATTCAGTAATTTAAGATAGAAATTCAAAACTAACTTCATTAGAACGGAAATCGCGTGCTCTTTCCGATGGTCTATCTATTTTTGTCGTACAATTATTTGAAACCATTCTAATGAGAAATTAGTGCGAAAAATCAACCAAAACAACACAAAACATTAAATAAAAAAAATTCTAGATTAAAATTTAAAATTTCGGCTTCGAGGTGCACTCAGTCACCATTACGACTATCTGTGTGCCAAATTTCATGGCTGTAAGTGCGATAGATTCGTCTGGACATCGCAGACAAACACACACACACACACGCACACAAACATTGCCGTTTATAAGTATAGACGACTAACACGCGCGGGGGAGAAAATACAACGCGCGCCAGAAAACGTGCAGTATTCCCCTAACGTGGGGAAAACGTTCCAGTATTCGCGCCTATTTTTACGTCGTAGAATGGGTGGGTGAGTGGGAACCGAATATGCAATTTCAACGCCTTTTTTTTAACCGATTTAAGCGAAAATTGGAGACAAATCTACAATTAGGGTTTAAAGACTATATACGGAATTTCATTAATCTAGGAAATTTTTTTAGAAGCTATCGTCTTCAGAAGTATGGGATTATACAGACCGACAGACAGCCCTTTGATGGATTTCGCACAAAATTTTATACGGACCTACATTTCTGACTATAAAACTGTGTACCAAATTGTATCCATCTAGCTATTCAAGTTTTTGAGTTATAATGTTCAAAAGAACGCGGACAGACAGACTTGAAGTAGACAGATTTTGTACAAACTTTGAAATAAACCTAAAAATTATGTCTTAAGATCACATACCAAATTTCATCCCCGTATCTCTAATAGTTTTCGAGTTGTCGTGTTCACAGACAGACATAATTTCAAAATAGTGTTTTTCGGACTCACGGAGATGGACTAAAACGTGGAGATTCGTCAAAATCTCGAGTTCGAATTTTTTGACGATTACAATACTTTCTCTTTGGGTTGGTATCTACAAGTTGGAACACACCGATTTCATCGCCAAAATGGTAGCCTGAGGAATCGAGCGGATTAGTTCCATTGGCAACCCATCGGGTAGATTGCTTACGTCATGGCAAGCGTTTTGCGTGATTTGAGTTATTTACATACTACGCGGATTTTTAGATAACTTAAAATATTTATTAAATACTTAATTAAATAATAAAATGTATTTTAATTAGTATGATTTCAATTAGTAAATAAATGACAAATAGAACTTGGGTTTATTTAGTGATGATATATTTTTCCGATCATATAATTGAGAGATTTTTTCTTTGCCTTGTAATAAAAATCGTTTGCATGGAATTTTTGAAGTTGTACTTGTTTTGAACGCCACTAAGGGCAAATGTTCTGCTGCAAAATTAGAGTAATTAAAAGAAGCTGATTCCGTGCATTCACTAAGCTAGCGAAGCTACTACGTTCCCACTTTGCTGAAAGCGAAGCCGCTGATGTTTTTTTAAGTTAAAAGAATTTGCCCGGTGCCCACTTCAGATGCCGCAGGCATCGCGAGCGCTATTTTTCCTGCTTCATTAGAATAATTAGAAGTAACAGATTCCGTACATTCAATGAGCTAGGAAAGCTAGTAGTTCTGTTGAAATTCTACATTTAAAACGGGAGATAGTGCAACTACAAACGCAATGGGTTCGAAAAAAGATTAAACTATTAACTTTTAAATGTGACCGATGGCCGTTTGTTTACCATCTTGCTTTGGCGACTTGGCGCCGTTTTACTAACAGTGTGTTCCAGCTTGTAGATTGCAACCTCTTTTTGTATATGAGAAAGTAGAAAGCGATCAAATATTCTGTTGTAGAAATGTTTTTCAAGGCCTCCGCAAATCAACTTTGCACCAGGCCCCGCTTTTGTTCGGGGCGGCTCTGGGCGTATTGCACTCTGGGTGTTTTGCAGTAGTATTATCAACCTATATTATCGGTGACTTACTTTATGTGAATCGTGATGTCCAGGAACTGTAAATTTAATGTACATACTAAAGTTATTACTTCAAGATGCTTAAGTTCTGAAAAATATTAGAATATTGCAATGCCACCAGGGGCAGACAATTGTAAACATTTTAGAATTCTAGCACATCAAGCAGTGAGTGAAATGCCGACTATAAAATAGGATACTTATAAACAAATAATTTAGAAATATAGGAGAAAGAAAATTAAATCAAAGCTTTTAAAAATATAAACGCAGTCTAATAAGCTTTCAAAAAAATTTTTTGTTTCGCCAATGAAAATGTTTGAAAACATGTGTTTATGTGTGAATGCAAACTTTTCACAATATTTTGCGGAGTTCTTTCAAATTACGCCACAGTTGCTTTCAGAATTTTTTAAACAGAGTCGCCGTCACTTATATATATGTAATGTATACATAAGGAAGCTTGTTAAAATTAAAATAAATTAAAAAATATTCCAAGAAACCAATTATTCGAATTAACATAAAAACTTCGAAAGAAATCCCCTCAAAATTATGCAAATTTCTAAACCAGAGATTCTAATCCTGTTATGTGCATCCTATTATACAGCACAGAATAATAGTTTCGCTTAGTTAATTAGCTTCATAATGTGAAATATTAAAAATTTCCTGTTATATATCAGTCGAATCGCTCCCGCTTCATGTCATTACTTCGACACTTAAGAATTTTGATAACATTACCCGATTCATGACAATAACCGAATTGGGTGAAATCAACTATATTTTTATGACATCAAGGCAAAAGGAAAAATCACTAACTTCAGAGCTATTAATAACTTATTTCAAAAATAATTAAAAAATTAATTACTTTTCGACAACTATACCTTAACAGTTCCCTTATATGTTTTTCGTATACGTATTGATTTGTCTAAATTTTTTTAATGATGCTGCATGCCGCGTTTCACAAGTGCTTGCCTCATTTTGGCGTTCGTTAGAGGGTTTGCTTCAACACATTCGCTCCCTTCGGAATCATCAACGTTTATTGCTTGGTCTTGCTCTCAAACAGATTGGCAAAATTCCGGGTCCATCAGTGTAGTAGCTACTGGAATGTCCTTGTCAATGGACATCCACTCTTCATGCTCTTTCCTTTAGCATATCTTCGAAGGATCGGCCAATTCTCTACATCAAAACAAAAAGCATTAAATGATGTAGTGGTCACACTAAACGAATATTTGTGTACATTTGGGGAATAAATAGGTTCGGGACCAGAGGCTTTTGATTATATAAAGCGAGTGATAACATTAATCCATCACATTAAGCGGCTTCCACTGTATTTAAAAGTTAGATACAAGTACAGCTTATTTCTTGTTTCATGAATCAGGCAATATATTTCTTAAGCTATCAGCAAGATTCCAAATAAACCATTCGATAAACTCCTGAACTAGAAAATTTTTGCTTTGTACTTCTTTTTCAGTCAGATATAACAGATTTTTTCCAAATTTGCAAAGAAGTTTTTGCTTTTAACCGACTTTTCTGCTTCATATTTTATTCCTGTCTACTTAAATGCAGAAATCCAAAAAAGTAAGTATTTCGTAAAATTTTTCACATCCCGACGGTAAACGTACAAACTCATTCTTTTCGAATTACCCAAAATTATATTTTAATTCAAGAATCTCACTTACATACCTGTTTTCTCTCACCAGGGGAGGGAGAGGGCATCACGAGTGCATGGAGGAGAAGCTTCCAACTAAGTCAGAGGGTTCTCTTTTCTCTACTGAGTATAGTAATGGTGCGGAGTTAATCTGCCTCTACTTCGATGATGGGACGTAGTTCTTGCGGGATAGAGTTGCGCCAAAATCGGTGATAGCCATTAGGATTGCACCCTCGGTTGTAGTTCCTGCGGGATAGAGTTGCGCCAAGATCGGTTATGGCCATTAGCATTGCACCCTCTGTTCCCGTGCTGATGTAGAGATGACAATCACTGAGATGACCCAGGATACTAAGCTATGGTGGAGGTAGCTCACTTGTGGTCACATGATAATTTGGATAAGTTGGACAGGTGTTAGAAGAATACGGTCGCTTTTCTTTTATGTATATAAATTGTCTAGAGCAAGCACAGTTACTTGTTTGTACTGTTCGTCCTTTTTTGGAGCTTGCATCTGATTTGTATATTGTACACAATGTAATACGTTAACTTTTCTTTTTATGATATATAAATTGTCTGGAGCAAGCACTGTTATTGTTTGACTTCTTTGGAGCTTGCATCCGATTTGTATATTGTACAAAATGTATTAATATACAGAAAGTTGTGAATCAAATTCTAAACATATTGAATTGATCACATGCAGTCGCACTGGAGACGAAGAACATAGTCATAATATTTAAAATAAACAGTAATATTGTTGCAAAGACCAGCCATCCGAGCCTCAATTTCGCTTTCAACACACAAGCTAAAATTGCATAAATGTCAGAATATTTTTCAGAGAGCATTTTTAGATTATATAAATGATTTTGTATGTTAAAGGTACTTGAAATATATATATTATTAACATCATTGTTCTGCATCTACTCTTCTTAAACATTACAGCTTTATCACACAAATCAATATAACGTGCCTTAACTTAAAACTTTGCAATGCACATGAATAAATATAATCAGCATATAACAATCGTCATGAAAGAAACGGATAACATTCTCCGTAATTTTTATACAGCGTAGAATGGAACATAAAGTTCCTAAACACATTACCTCAAGTTTTAATGTAACAAAAATTTCAGTGCAAATTCACTTCTTATGCTCCTGTTTCTGATCAGTCAATATACGGTTGAGTATACTTCGTTGAGAGATATGATTGCTGTTCAGCCACGCATATTTTCGGATCCTAAATAGTAGGGAATGAGGTTGCTTCTCATTGGCTCTCAGTGTCACGTGACTTGGCTTGTTTGTTAATAATGTCATAGCACCATGTTTAGGCTCGATTTTAATTATTATTTTGTCTTCTGCTATCGCATCATGGAAAAATTAAAACTACCTTTTGATTATGATTATTTGGATGTTTCTCGAGAAAATGATGAATACATTTTTAGAATAAAACAAATTAAGGACGAACCTTGAGCATTGGTAAGTACAGTTTAGTTTCACGACGTCATTTAGAAGCAAGCCAAGTCACGTGACTTTAAGAGCCAATTAGAAGCGACCTCAATCCCTACTATGTAGGATCCGTTAATATGCTTCAGGCACTTAGGGGTCTATTCTGGTACCCCCGGTTGGGTTGGGTTCCGCACGTTAACAACGGAACCCAACCCAACTCCCAACCCAACCAGGGGTATCAGAATAGACCCCTTAGTTTCTAACTGATGAAAATAGGGAATTGAAACATCATGGTTCAAAAGTGATTTCTTTCTTTCACCATCCCGTAATCCCTAAATATTTTTTTAAACCCCTCGAATGTAATCTTTTTTGCTATATCAGTCTGATTGATCAAAAATTAATCTAAAAGACAACGGAACAATTCAGAATTTTGCTCTAAGTTAACCTAAGTTGTCGTCGATTATTGTCTCGTATGCACAGTGTGTCCGTAAAGTCATGGTTTTGATCTGTCACAGGAAATCAACGAAACAAGATAGACAGGTGATATCTTCACCAAATAAAAGGAAAACTCTCCAGGTTTGCATACCTGTGCAGCGCAGTTCGATGTGGGCTCCATTTGTTGCCCTACACACATCTAAATAATAGCCCAGTTCTTCCCACACTCGGGTAAGGAAGTCTGGTGTAACAGAGTGAATAACGTCCGTGATTCTCTGTTTTAAATGATTAATGCAGTTGATACGTTCACTGTACACATGTTGCTTCACATGACCCCACAAGTAAAAGTCTAATGGCGTTATGTCCGGGGATCGTGATGGCAATGCCATGACAGCACCCCTATCCACCGCTGGGGGAATGTTGTATCCAGCAACTCACGAACAATGTTGCCGTAGTGTGGAGGAGCGCCGTCCTGTTGAAAAATGACACCTTCTGGAAATTGTGGAACTGCATGCAACTGCAACATGTCAAGGTAGATGTTTGACGTCACAGTCGGCTCCGCACGGCGCGTGGTGTTGTGTCATCACCTGCGCGCGCACACTGTTGCACTACAGACATTCTGTGGGATACTGTCCAATGTAGCGCAAGTTTGAACTTTCGTTTCGTTTCTGTTCGCCACAACAAGCGTTCATAACTGCA
>BGPR01008283.1:0-47381 GCA_013235015.1 Araneus ventricosus
TGGATTTAAAATATTTTTAGATAGTTTGTTCTGTAAATTAAAAAAAATACACACTTTTATGAAATCTGCACATAAAAAACAATATCTACGTATTTAATACATAAAAAACCGACATAGAATATGCTTCATATTATTTCAGATGCATACAATTTTCTTTTTCTTCGCTTAAGTTTATAATATATAGAAGTTAGTTTCGTCACATGGAATAAACGCTTTCGAATCTGACTCTAAAATATATATTATAAATTTTTCTTTATTGAAAATCTGTTACAGTTGTCTTGTTTTTCACTGATTTAATTTCATAATATTATAACCATTTAATAGCAAAATCTTTATCACAACCATCTTCAGTATGTCTTGTATTGTGTTTTGCTATGGCGGCAAACTGATGGTTTGTAAGCTTCATTTTTAATCTTTTCATTATCCTGTTAAATCCAGTTTTTGTCCAAAATATATGCAACCTTCTAAGAATATGGCTTGGAGTCTTAGAGATATTCCGTAATTGTTCTTCATCGCAACTATAATCATTGCAATTTTCTTGAATATTTTACAGCAAAAGCAATTATTTTTTAGTTTCTACTTGCAGCTTAATGCGTTCTTCATTTTAAAAAGTTGCTCGCGAATTTCCCACTGTTTTCATACTTTTTATATATTTATGAAACATATTATCTTAAATGTATAAGAGAATAATGAATTCTTTTTAAGATAAAGTTTTATTCTTCAAAGTTTTATTCTAAAATGTTCCAATTTCAAAGACGAATAAAATTTCCATATTAAGATCCACTAAGAGAGGAATTCTTTCAGAAGAGGCCAAAAATTTAATATCTTTTCGTATTTTCGTGAGTCTAAAATCTCTCAACGCAAATATCAACAGTACTTGGGTTTGCATCCGAAATTCCACGAGCCAAGAAACAAAGAGAATAAGTTTTCCCAACCGAGTGTGAAGTTTCTCTTCTTCAGATATTCTGCTTCTGATCTAATTTTTCTGAAGCAGAAATTGAGAAAACTTATGTGTGTATAGTTATCGGCAATGTTTGAAAACAAGCAATGTATAGAATGCCTTGGCAATACATAGAATCCCTTCGCTGGCGATTTTGGTCAGAATATAGAACAATTAATTTTTTAGCTAGATCCCGGCCACTCTCCGAGCACTGGACACGATAATACTAATCGACGCCAGCACAATAACCAGGTAAACATGATTATTACTGTTATTGTTATTTTTAAATTTCTTACCGCAGTTAATTATATCTCTTAATATGGTTAACAAAGAGTGAATGAATGGAGGTACGAATGAATAATGAATGATGTATGCATGAGATATCTTGTGTGAATAACCAGAAATTCCGTTTCAGCATTATAAATTCTCCCTTCAGATAACACAGAATTACTGTTTAAATCAATTCTTTAATGTGGATTAAAACAAATTATTTAATTTGGTCTCTGAGATTGTGGACCAGCAATTCCGTCCACTCTGGTGAAACACCCATAACTGGCGAATTAATATTTCACACATTTCTTAGGCATTCTATGAGGTTTCAAAAGAGAAACAGACAAAATATAAAATACTCCTTCTAATGGCATTTCTAATGTCACATGGCAAAACACGTGACTTTCGGTTCCAACATCAGACATTTCTATTTTTGTACGGACATTTCTATTTTTGACGAAATTCGCTATCCTAAATTCCTACCGATTTCTCGTCTTTACATTAAATGAAATTCCACGACTCTCTTTTAAAGCCTAAATAGCATTTTGCATCCTATGTAATGCATAGGAAAGGAAAGTAACTCACACCGACCCTGCCTATCCGAAAGGGTGTAAGGCCCTTAGTGGAACGGTGGGGAATAATAATAATAATTAAACAGAGAAAAAGAGAGAGAGAGAGAGAGACTGCCGTTAGCACGAAAGGGAACAGCCCCTCCAGTCTCCAGGGACAAGAAGAGCTGGATGGATTTAGGAAACATAAAAATATTATCCCATATTATACAATAACTTACACAACAATACATTAAACTATTTCACATACTGCACCCAAAAACAGGGGTGGAATTTAAATAAATATAAGAGAATAAGAGAATAAATATAAGAATAATCTTGAACAATAACATCTTCTCTGCTAAATTGATATTTTGTAATAGTGTTATTGTTCAAGAATAATCTTGAACAATAACATTATTACAAAATATCAATTTAAAATGTGAACCCAGCCAAAATAAAGAAAAATCACAAAACTGTGTGGCTGGGGAGAAATAAAGAATACGATTTCCGGGGGGATTAATAAAATTTTTTCTTCATTTCAAAAGCATTTTATAATCCACATAGAAAAACTGCTAAAAAAACCCGAAAAAATTCAACCCACACAAAAGGGTAGTTATTTAAAAACCCCATCCCCACAAAAACGACACATCACACTCCAAAACAAAATATCACGGAAAACACACATAAAAAAGTTTTCAAGAATTAGAAAAAAAAGTTAAAGTTGAAAAAATATATAATTTTCTTCAAAACAATTTAAATACTAGACAGGAAACGTCAATAACTATTACAAGGTAAGGAAAAAACGTATAATAAAAATAATTACTTAGCAATGAGGACCCGGGGATAATAATGCGGGAGATACACAATCCCAATTAGGCACCAATATAAATTCCATTTTTTCGGCAGAGGGAACCAATGTGGACTCAACTCCCATTTTCTATAAAAATCTCTCTAAGCAAAATTTTCAGGAAAAAAAAAACAGAACTTTCCCCTTCTTTTTTTCACTTTAAAAAAAGATTCAATTAAGAAATCCACAGAAAAAAATTTTTATAACTAAAACGAAGAAAAAAATGTTAAATAATCAACTTGCACAAAATAAAAAGGGTAATTGGCCGCTCTGTTGGCCGATAAAAGCACGCCGGTCAAGCTGGACAAGAAGACAATATAAAATAAGCTAGAGATAATAAGCTTGACCTAACCAAGAAAATAGAGGCCCAATGGCTCAGTCCCTGATCAACTGGTCTCACAAATTTCTGCTAATTTCACAAATTTTTCTCCATTTCCTAAGAAACTCTCTGTTTTCTTGCAAATTTTTGAATCACGCCTGCCGATGGGCCGCTATTGGTTCCTTCAGATGGAAATCTTTGGTGTACTGGCACCTGCACACATAGTGGTCAACATTTCCAATGGAACCACCGGGGCAATAGGAGGAAATTAGTTTTTTAAACCTATTTAGATAATAAGGAAATGGTCCGTGTCCCGACAAGAAGAAAATCAGGTACTTGCTAAAAACTAAAAATTTTCTATTCACCTTAGGCACAAAATCCCTGATCCTCCTACCTGATTCAAAATCATAGTCGTTCCAGGTCTCTTTCCAATCGTTCATTAAATTCTTTTCAATTTTAAACTTTACACAGGAATATGGGGTTGGGATTTCCAGTTTCTCGCCTTCAGCAGTTGCCAATTTCGCTTGTTGATCAACGAGTTCATTCCCTGGATCACTGGCATGTGCTTTAACCCAGGTGAGTCCCACCGACACCTCAGCCAAATAAAAAAATTTCTTAACTTTGTTTACTGTCGCAGACCTCGACCTGGCGCTCCGCAGAGCCTTAATGGAAGATTGACTATCAGTATGGATATTGATCCGGACCCCGTTTTCCAAAGTTCAGCACACCGCAAAATCAATTGCAGTCAGTTCAACCTAAAAAACGGTATTATTCGTATTTAATTTGAATTGAAAAATCTTAAATAGTTCTCCATTTTTTAAGATGCACACGGAGAACCCAGTATCGTCTCCAATCCTGGATCCATCCGTGTACACCTCACTGGTTGTTCAAAACTTTTGGAATAATATCTAATGTCCTATGGGAACATCTGTCAATTTAATATAATAGTCCAAATTATTGATGTCCAGCAATCTACCGATGTCCGCCGACCGACAAGCACAGGCCGGAAACTTTTGAAACTCTGCCTTGGCTGTCAGATGCAATGGGGAATACCGGTCAAAGCATTAAGTACCTGTGTGGAAGTAGTTCAATAGGCCCTGGAGAATTTTAATAAAGAGACCCTTTGCACAGAACTTAATCTTCTCGCGTGTTCTGTTGTAAGAACACCACTCCAGACGCCAGAGCCATAGCGTTGAGTGTTTTCAATAACGACATGATACCAGAGTTTTAAAATATTTTTTGTCTACATTAAAATTGGTTTGGACAATCCAATTAAAATTGCTTCTCCATTTAAAAATCTTCGAATGCAAAGTTAAAATATGTGCAGACCTCGTAGCCTATTATCTATGTACAAGCCTAGGTATTTTGAATTGCTAGTTATTTTGATACTATGCTTAGGGAAAGTATATATAACATTAAAATAATTCATACTTTGTCTCAAAACTCCAGACATTCTATACCTTGTTTGCTTCTCATTGCCGCCAACATATATATACAATTTTATCTTCACTCATAGATTTCTATATAAATTCAGTTTCAAGCTCCTTTGAAAATATGGCGAGATAAATAAAATGATTGAAATCATTCTTTTTCTTTCTCTAGAAATAGATAAAATTTCATTACAAGAGTCAGCCTAAAAAACGTAAGCATTCTGTTATAAAATTTTGAAGCACCAGATAAACTTTCATTCTTGTTTTGTGATAAAAAAACAGGTTTTATTTGAAGAGCACATAAATTTTAAGCAATAGAATTGTTTTTCTATCCTTGAATCCTTATTTTATCTATGAATGAACATTCCCAAGAATTAATTTCGTCTTTATTTTATACGATCCTAGTTTTTACTTTATAATTAAAGAATCAATTTTCTACAAGTGCAATAAATTCCTTCCTCATGTGCTCTGAATATATCTTACAGATTTAGCGAGCATCTGTTGTAAAAGCTAAAATGAATTCACGAAATAGATTCAGCTTTTCTATTCAAGTATTAAAAATGGAAATATTGAAATTACTGCAGAAAAAGTAAAAAATTCAATTTACAATCTTTCGCACTAAAAAACGTAATCCTTTCTCTATCTTATGGTGTGACTTGGATAAATCTATATATATAGAACTCAATGTATGTATGCATGTATATATGTTTGTTCTAGCATCACTTCAGTGATGGGGCTGGGTCAAATTTGATGAACCTTTGTCCACAGGTTCCTCATTAGCTGACTTGAAGTACTGTAGGGATAAATATGTCCTAACCAAATCCCTTAGGCGGGGTGGGGCAAAGTCTCCAAAATACATGTAAATTTTTGAGCCGATTGGTATGTTTGGCGATTTTGATGCAACTTAGTACAGAGGTTACAAATTAGCCGACTTGAAGTACTGAAGGGGTAAATAAGCCCTAACCCAGCCCCTCAGGGCAGGGTAGGGCAAAGTCTCCAAAATACATGTAACATACGGGCCGATTGACGTTCTTAACGATTTTCATAAAACTTGGTACACAGATCCCTTATTAGCCGACTTGAAGTACTGTAGGGGTAACAAAGCCCCAATCCAGTCCCTCAAGGAAGTGTGGGGAAAAGTTTCCAAAATACATGTAACAAATAGGCTGATTAAAATAGGCTGATAGACTTGACGATTTTGGTGGCTTGGGCGATATTTATGAAATTTCGAACACTTACTTTTTATTAGCCTATTAAAAATTCTATAGTAGTAAATAAATGCTAATCCAATCCGTCAGGTTAATGTGGGGAAAAGTATTTAAATACATTTGATAAATGCATCATTTAGCATCAAACTTGATATAGCTACGACAATTTAGATGACACTGGGTACATATATTCCTCATACTCTGACTAAAATTAGTGTTTGGATAAATAAATGCTAACCCAATTCCTCAAAGAAGAGTAAGGCAAAATAATCAAAATACTTGTAAAATCTTGGGCCGATTGACATGATGCTGGGTAGGGATAGGGGTATTTTAATGAATTTTTATGTTCCTCATAGGCCAAATAAAAGGACTTTCGTGGTAAATAAATACTCACCCAATACCTCGGATAGTGTAGAGCAAAGATATAGTCTGATTGACACGAAACTCGATACTCTGGAGCGATTTTGATGAAACTTGGTACACATATTCCTCATTAAAGGGATATGAAATAATATTGGGGTAAATAAGCCTTAACCCAGTCCTTCAAGGTAGGTTGGGGCATTGCCCCTGAGGATGGACTAATCGAAATGGAGGAGGGTTTTAATTTAAGGTTGAAAATAATTTATAATGCACAAATAATAATTGAATGCAAAGAAAAAGTAAATTATATTAGTGGCGGCAATTGGGTAGAAAAAGTGGGGGTGGGGGAAAATATTTATATACCCTAAAATACCCCGAGTATAGGGGGGTTGAAGACAAAATTTAAAAAGTTAGTTACAAAATTAATTAGCTTTCCTGGACACTATTGCTTTTTTTATAATGCCTAGTTTTAGGCGGCTAAAATGAAATGAAAATGTAATTTTTTCCAAAAAAAGTGTGTGTGTGTGGGGGGGGAGGCAATCGCCCCCTTGCTCCCCCCGAGTCGCCGCCACTGAATTATACCATAAGCACAAATAGATATTTATATTTTTTAAATCAGATTTTGCAACAATTTATTACGTATTTTTCAACGAGCTGATATACCTGACATTGCTATGAGATAAAAATATTTTCATGTCTTTAATTAATAAAAAATTACCTATGCATTAATCTAATCCATTATTACGAAACTTTCACCAAAATCTTCACTATACACTCGTATTTGTGAGAAGAATTTGAAGAACGTATAGCATAACAAAGGTTGCAGCTATCACATCAAATCAACCGACGGCTACGTGATGTAAATGTCATGTGCGAGAAAGTAAAACTATATTTAATGCTGGCACAGAACGCCGACACGCACGTAAATAAACGCATTTTTAAAAAAAAATAATATATATGATATTTTAACGTAAAAAAATACTTTTATGCAACTTAACCCGTAAATACAGACACAAGAGTAAATCGTCATCCCCCCAAAAACTAAAGTTAATATATTATGTGATGTGTATGATTATAAATAATATAAGAGATATCATTTATGGTTATTGAAAAATGTATTATTTATGCTTATAAATCATAAAATAGTGCGTTCCATAGTTATAGACATAAAAATGTTTTATGGATGAATTTTAAACTTTAACAAATTAAAAATGACAATACTTAATATTGTTTCCATTCCTATTTGTCACTTCAAATACCCGATTATCCATTGAAATTATTTTTTTCCATGAGTTCGCAAGAAATTTCAAAACAAGATTTCAATCTCTGTCTTAAGTTGTTTGCTTGAAAAATACTGTCTTTCATTTTCATACACTTTTCTTGTTACCTTTCCCAACATACTTTCGATAGGATTACGATCTGGATTAAGTGCAGGAAAGTCCATTACATGGATATTATTCTGTTGAAATCACATTGTTTTGGACTTTTATGTATGCACCAATCTCCATCTTGTTCAAAAACATAATCGATATTCTCGGAAAATCCAGTAATGGAGTCAACTGATCCTCTCATATTTGTTGATAGCCCATAGAGCGAATTTTTATACTGTAAAATACCAAGAACGCTTAAGCTTCACAACGAAAACTACTCCAAGTCATTATAGAAACTCTGCTTTGTTACCTACTAAAAGAACTTTTTGGTTCTTTACTTAAATCTTGCCAGTAAAATTTATACCCATTGGATCGTCCTAAATTCGTCTTTTCTCATTACTAAATACGGTTGAAAGCCATTTATCACCATGAACATCGTTTTCTTTGTTCAGTTCTGTCGTGTTGTTTTGTGGTGTGCTTTGAAATATCGCTTCTTCAACACTTTCTTGAAAATCGTTCTTTTAGAATCTCCTATTCTTCTGTAAATCGTGTCTCTGGACACTGCAATTATTTAATGCAATTAGTCACAAGTTCATATTTTCCTGGATGCTATTATAAATGATCACAGAGATATTTTCTTTAGTCTTCCAGATCTTCTCTTATTATATTATTCGTCACCTTTCTGCAAAATTCTATAAATAATTCACAAACATGGCTTTGAAATCTAAAACAATGCCTCTCGGATATCCTTTAACATGCAGATCTAAAATTTATATAAGCTTCTCGTTTTAAATCTTTTTTTTCAATCGGTATTTTCCCAAAATTGTTAGAACTCTAAATAGTTATTCTAGAACAATCTAAAAATTATTCTAAAGATATAGAAATGACAAAAATCTGATGATACATATTTAGAAGAACTGTTAGTAAATAGCCATAAAAGAAAAATTCTGATTTTTTCCTTAAGCAGATCATAACTGGAAATGGATCAAGCAAATAATAATCAAAAATATTTTTCAGTTTAAAATCAGACGATGTCGATATGTGGGAGAGGCAATATTTATGTTCTCTGAATTTACCTTAATAGCACAAGATGCTCTACAATATTGTTTCGGTATTTCACGATGCTGTACGACATTCAGAATATTGAACAAAGTCGTGGAGGTAAAATATATTGTGCTAATATTGTATATATCACTAGTTGATAATCCGGAGTTGCTTGGCATCTATATTTTTTTATGTGCCCGGCTCCATTTTTTTTCTACAAATCACTAACTTACCCCAACAAACGTAAATCTCCTTTTAGTCTTTCCTGTTGAATTAAAACTTCCAAATCTATTCTTTTTATTACCTTATAACAGTATGGCTTGAATAAAAATGCAAGAAGTTTGGAAAAAAGAAAATTTATTTTAAACTTTCAAACAATATACCGCATAATAACTAATACAACTTTACAATGTTCAATTATACTATACAGATTAATAGCATAATCTTCTGCTATGGCATTTTTGCTCTGTAGCGACCCAAAATAAATCTTTATTACGAACAAAATGTAAAAAAATGTACGTTGCAAAATAAAACATCAAAAGACAAACAGAGAGAGAAAAAAAGAGAAAATGCAAGCACACGATTTTTTCCGATGTTAAATAAATTAAAACATGGTAGCATAATATTCTAACTCTCACGCCGAAAGTCGTTTGCAGAAGAAAGGGTTTTCCGAAAACTTTAAAAAAATGCTTGAAATCGAGAAAGTTGCACAGAAGCTTCAAATTACTCTTATTACAAATAGAACGGGGAAAGAAAACGGGGAACTTTATAATGATATAAAAATTACGGTTCTCCGATGAGAATTTGTTCAGAAAATTCGTAAAAACAGGCAAAAGAAAAAAAAAAACCGCCCGAATTTACCACTTAACATTAAATAAATAAGAATTTAATTTGAATTTTAAAATAATTTTTACGGCGTTAGGCTCCCACTTGTACTAATCGTACAAAAAACATGCTTATATACTTACATACAAACACAGAAAATAAGTTATTTTATGTATATAGGTTTTTAATGATTGTCTCATATCTTTCACTATCAAATCGAATAAATTATTGAATAAAAACAAACTGAATCATTTCTACAATTGCATGAATCATGCTTTAGTTGAGAATGGAAATTTTGCTCTGTGTCTATATTTTAGAGACATGGTTTACAATGATTATAAATCATATGTATTATTACAATTTTTATTTGGGGAAATTTTGCTTTAAAATTCTTAAAGTTATTCTAGAAAAAATAAAAGAAGAAGACAACTTCATTATTAATAGTAAAATTGAAATTTTGAATTTTCTAAAAGAAAATAATATCATTAGCATTAACACGTTTGATTTTGAGAATGTTTTCACAGGCCTCCCGCATGAAAAATTAATTAAAGCTTGCTTAAATTTATATGACTTATACCTTAATTTTGATATTATAGATAAAAATAAATGACTCGAACTCTGCAAGGTAAAATATCTGTGAAAATTATCTCTTTAATGGAATTGACTACTACAGACAGTCTTGTGGCATACCTATGGGTAGTTGTTTTTCTAGTGTATTGGCTAATGTCTTTCTTCAGACCTTTCAAAAAGATTTTATTAAATATAAGCTTATTTTTGGTTTTCGGTATAATAGTATTTAATTTCAATAACTTTGATTATTTAGTTAATAGCTATCCGAAAGAGCTAAAATTAATTAAAACCAATAATAAAATTTATAAATGCAATTATTTGGATTTGGTAATTGAAATTTCAGATTTAGAAGTTTCGGTTGGTATGCATGATTAAAGAAACGACTTTAATTTCAGGGCAATAACATTATGTGATTTCCAAACTAATCTTAATTTAAAAATTATAAAAAATACTATCCATGCTCAAATTAACATAATTAAAAGAATCTGCAACAACCGTTCAGCTTATGTCATAGCTATAAATAATTTAATTAATAATTTAAAATTCAACGGTTTCCCTAGGAATTTCTTGAACTATGAAAATTTAATTAAAAAAAGGGATGGAGACTTTCTAATATACTTTGGGTTTTCTAATTTAATTTCGGCTTTTCTCAATAGATGGAGCTAGGTTCTCTGGCGTCCAGATCAGTTCTCTTTGTCTTCTTATATTTGAGCTCCATTCTTAAAATCGGCTTCGTTGGCGTTGGTGTTGAAGGTAAGGTTTTATGTCTTTTTCTTCTTTCTGCTTTTTTTGTTACAAAGGTATTTGTAGTATTTTTTGAGGAAAGTTTTTTCTTCTTTCTATCAATCTACGGGATAATTCAGTTCACAGAGGGAACTCAATTTTTGACTTTATAGTCGTTTCCTCTGCAGAAAATTATCCCTATTCTGAAATTTAGAATTCCGGCGGAGAGTGACCTTTGATAACGTTCTCTGTACGGATTCTTCTTTTTTTCAGTTTTATTGTCTTTTTATATCTATTAGTCTTGTTTTTTGTCCTTTGATAGGTTTTTTATTCTGTTAGTTAATATTCCATTTTTGTCACTGCATTCCTGGAAGCTGCTGCGTTTGCACGCACCAGATGCATTGTGTCTATTTTTTATGTTTTTCTGTTATTCTTGATCTTTTTTGTTCATATTCTGGTACTTTTAATTTGCGTTTTATTGGAAGTTGCTGCAAGTTCGCGCCATTCCGGCTAATACGAAGTTCAATTGTTTTTCGAATTTTTAATGTTAAATGCATTGTCCTTTATTTTTGTTCATTTTCTAGTATATTTATTATAATACACATGAAACTATTATCGTCTGCAACTTTATTTTTGAATTTAAATGAGAATATCTGTTGCACCAAGCAATTTTTCAACCTCGCAAATTCTCGAAAAATTATGAAGTAATTTTTAAAAACCTCCAAAAGCTAATTTTTTTCTATAATTTGTTAGGAATTTCAAAGAATAACATAAAATTTGATTAAAAAAATGTGAGTGGCAACTCGGAAACGAATGAAAATGATTTAACATATCTATAACATTTTCATTCAATAGGAATGGTAACAGTAATGAATAAACTTTTCTATACATGGAAACAAAGTTTTTAATTAATAAAAATATTTGAGTACCAAATTTTGAAGAAAATGTGTTGGATACTTTGAATTTCTATAGCGTAGAAACAATTTATGAATTTCCACTTTTACTTATATAGATGACGGAGAAGATATCACAAAAAGCATTAGCTAAGAACACTTTTCGGTTTCCTCGAATGTTTTTAGATATTTCAGTGACTGGTCAATAAATAATTGAATTCTTTTAGCTGTTATAAAATATATAGTCTCTCATTTAATCTCTATAACGGATGAGTGATTTTCTTTTTATTACAAAAAATGAAAAATGCTATTTAGAAAATTTTAGATAAATATATTAATTAGAGTGTTAACATTGGGAAGTTATTTGCAATTTGTAAATGATTAAAGCGGTATTGGCATTGCTATTTTAAAATTAAATAAAACGGAAACAATAAAAGATTATTTTTCCTTTATTTAGAATCTGCTTTAGCCAGTCTTCTTTATTATTACATTTAACCACGAAAAATTTAAGAATAAAACTATCATCAAAGTCATCATCAGTACAGTTTGCTAAAACAGTTTGTTGCCAGGGTAATTATGTAGGGGCTTCTGTGTGACAGTTGATGCGTCTCATTATTAACCTTTTGATCTATCCGAAAAGCAAATTTTATGTATGCCCCTCTCACAAAAAATGCAACATTCGAAAAATACGGCTTGACAATTCATAGGACTTCTTAAATCTTGTTTTCTATGATCGAATTGACTTTATGAAATTTTGTTCTCGAATTTTCCAGTTCTAAGACGAAAAAACTTTTTTATTGAAATTCTCTAGGAGTGCGAACTCTGAAAGAAAGATGAAAAATATTGAAATTCTACATTTTCGTGGAAATGAACTGAAGTCAGAGAATACTTAACCCGAATCCTAGCTTCCAACAATACTTAGTTTTGCAACTAAATTTCTACGAGACGAGAGAAAGAGAAAAAACAACTTTTGATTCCAAGCACGAAGTTTCATTTCTGTGCATTATATTACTTCTGATTTAAATTACCCGTAAACTTATTTTGAGTGGAAGCTTGAGAGTATGTTGCAATTTTGTCTTCATTCAAGCATTTCTATCTAAATTTAGTTCTCCGTTCTTATAAAAGGACGGCAAATTAAATAAAAAGATAGAAATCTTAGTTTTCCTTTCTAGGAAGTCCGGAAAGGTGAACGAAATCACTGTAGCATATGGAATATCACCGTGATCATCCGTAAAAAGCACGTACGGTTTCTGGATTAAAACTTCCAGCATCAGCTATTCCGTTACATATTTTTTTTAAATGCATTCATTCATATGTTTAAATATTTATATAGCAGGTGTTATGCCATCCATTTCAACGTTCCACTTGTCTTCTTTGAAGTTCATAATTTAATGCATAAGATCTTCTTTCCTGCAAGCAAATTAAAGTAAAAGATTACTAATTAAGTATACAGGGTAATTATAAAATAGTCATCAAGCTTTGAAATATGTTTAGAAACATAAATTACACTCTTCAATTTTAAAAGGGGAGGAAGGAGAAAAAACATATGTTAAATTTTTATGATGTAGCGAATATTCATTCTCGTATTAAACAACAAAAGGAAAGAAGAGGTTTATTTTCCGCGCCATGTAACTCAAAATGATGACTAACGACCAGAAGACTTTTTATGATTTAGAATATGAGAAATCTTCATTGCTTTTTTCAGTTCAGCGAGCATTCCGAAGAAAATATGCAACAAATAAGGTTGATCCATCAGCATTCTGCATTGGCTTTTCCAAATGAAGGATACTTTTTGCTTCGTAGAAGGAAGAGGCCTGGGAGACAAATGGTTAACGGGTGGAATCAAAGAATATATTATGTGCGTCCACGGAAATAAAAATATCGTGCTAATCATGCAAATTTCGTAATCAAATATTTGGAAGATTTCACATTGTACGTCTGAAACCGTACCACATACTGTTACTAAAACTGCAACTAACAAAGTCCTATGACAATGATCCAATATCTCTGGGAAGAATTGGTCTATCGTATAGATGAGTGTCTGGTAACGAAAGGACATATAGAACATTTGTAACTATTCGAAAAAAAGAATTGAAATTATTCTTTTTTTAAGAGGCATTGCTTATTTTCAAAGTTGTAATCCTTTTTGGAAGATAGTGATTATTTTGTAATTATTGATGATAACGAAATAATAATTATTTCATAATTGATATGATGATTATTTTATAGCTTTCCTGTATTTTTTAGGGGTACAGTCATCTTACGGCAAGATCTCGGTTTCGGGACCGGAGGATCGCGGGTTGAAGACCCGATGTCAGCGAAGATCCACCGTGCATGCTGCGTTAAATCTGCTATCAAATATTCAACTTTTCTCACGTTGTGTGTCGTGGAAATTTGGAGAATAATGTGTCAGCTCTGGTATCGTTCTTGTCATCTGATCACTATACAAAAGTACGGCATTCATCCCAAGGTAGCCCTGGTGTAACTTCAAAATGGCGTTGATTTAACATAACAAATCGTTTTTCTTCTTAAAAATCGAAACAAATAATAAATGCTTTGAATCAACATTTTAAAATAAAATAAAGTGAGTTTTGATGGATTAGTAATTGATATATAATCTTTCATTGATAGCATTTTATACATTTTTATTTAACTTGACTTGTCTCATGTTTGTAAATGTAGAATTTGTAAACTTTTCCCCTTATTTCCTGATGTGCTCGAGTTTCAGAAGTTGGCACACTTATGTTTTTTCGATAGCAAACCTAAGTGTGCAAACTTTGTTTACTAAAATTTTTAAAAACTATTTAAATGTTTTTAGGAATTAATTATCAGTTAATCGATTAACTTAATTAAATTTTGATTTCATACTCGTGGTGCCAGCTGGTAGTGAATTTGAGAAAAAATAGTTTACAAGATTCCATAAAATTTATAATAAGAAATTATATATTTACCCCTAAAAAGTAGAAAACAATTAAACAATAATAATTTCTACTTTTTAGTACGCAAATAAACGTGTGTTTTTAAAAAACTGTTTTTATTAAATTTATTTTAGTATTACTTTAGGATTTTTTTTATGAAAACTTAAGAGTTTGAGTGAAAAATGTTCATAATAATGAAAGAAAAACATGGCGCAAGAAAAACATTTTCATAATAATGAAATTTCTCTCCTACGAGATTAGCAAAATGTATTGCTGGTTTTTTAAAACAAATATTAAACATAATACATTTTAATATTCTTGTAAAAATATTTTTCTAAAATTATTTTATTATCTGTATTATTTGTTACTAGCAGTACGCGCACGGCGTTGCCCGTGGAATCAGGACTGGGGAAAAATGACAACAATGACACGAAAATATTTTTAAAACAAAATCAAAACAAAAAATACACATTATTTGATTTTCCTGCTTATTTTTTTTTCGCGCTACAGTACAGAGTACGTTAATCCAAAACAATATTACAAAATTGCAACGTGAAAATGATTATTATACTTCAAGTAAAATATGCGAGACTTAAACACGTTAAGACACTGCCGAACGCCCGGCGTTGCCCGTGGAATTAGGACTTTAACAAAATGGGAAGAAAAAAAAACCCGCCCACAATGACATGAAAAAGTTTTGAAAACAAAATCAAAACAAAAGATATACATTTTTTTATTTTCCTGCCTATTTTTTTTTCGCGCTACAGTACAGAGTACGTTAATCCAAAACAATATTACAAAATTGGAACGTGAAAATGATTATTATACAGCAAGCAAAATATAAAATTGAATCCGAAAATAATAATCGAAGTAATTCATTCAGGTGAAGTTCATGACGTATCCTGCGCGTCCGCCAATCAAAATTGCCAGCTACGTTCCGAAGAAGTGCCGCGCGAGGAACTCTCTCCATAAAAGTAACTCTCAACCGCCCAGAAAAAAATTAATTTAAAAAAAACTTGAAAAGATATTTTAACCGTTGTTGTTTTAAATCCGACACAACCGTTCTACTTATAAGCTGAAAAAAATTGAAATTAATAGTGTTATTAGAAAGTCGGATGCAACAAATTTAAAATCAAAAGTAACATCTCGATGCCAAAACTGGGTATTTTTTAAAAATTTCTCAAAATTCAGTAAATTGCGTTATACGTACGAAACAAATTTCATTAGAGCAGAAATCTTTTGATCTTTTCGATGATGTACCTCTTTTTTTTCATAAAATTATCCAAAACCGTGATATTGAGAGATTAGTGCGAAAAATCACCAAAAACAACACACAATATTAAATAAAAAAATTTCTAGAAAAAAATTAAAAATTTGGGTTTCGAGGTGTATTTATCACCATTACGACTACCTGTGTGCCAAATTTAATGACTATGAGTGCGATAGATTCGTCTGGATATCTCACACACGTTTGCAAACATTGGCTTTTATAAGTATAGACTACATGATAATAATAGCAATTATTGGAACTGCTCAACGTTGTTGATGATTAAACTATTCTGATACAAACTTATGATTCCAGTACTTCCTTTCATAATTACAAAAAAGTAATCTGTTACAAACTCATTGCATTTGTTCCCTGTGCATTCTTAATTGGAATTTCTGATTTCGTCAGTTAGCCATTATAAATAGCTACGCATGAATTTGCAAAATGATTTCAGTTTTCTATCCAATTACTGCTGACGGAAACTCATTGAATTTCTGTCAGCAAGCGTGAGAAAGCAATTTCCTGTCTTCAGGATTTAAGAACCGTTCCACATCGATCTCAGCAGATGACTTGAATAAGTTATTTAATAAATTGTGTTATTCTGAGAAATCTCTTTCAAGAATGCAGTGGTTTGAAAGCAAACTTTATAAAATAAGCGGCCGATTTCAAAGGAAAAAATAATAAATTTATTTATAATATAAATTTCAATAAATTCTTCACAAGTAGGGATGGCGGTTATTGCAAAAACAATCGGTTTTCGTTTATACCGCTTTATTTCACCTCCGGTTTAACCTGGCGGTTAAAACCGCTCTAAATAACCAGTTTTTGAAATAACCGGCTTTCGATCTTTTTAAAAGAAACAACGTTTGTAGACAAAATTTATTATTAATTATAATATACCACAAGTAAATATAATACAAGAATATCAATAAATAAGTAATTAATATAATAAGTAATGATTATAAATACGTAATTAATACAATAAGTAAGTATTATAGACAAATAAAAAAGAAATGAGAGAGTACAGACGTAAATAATCGTATTTTGTGTTACTTGCGTCTATATGTATAATAATAAAAAATAACTATGTCTAAATTTTTATACATTCGCTCAGTCCTATTAATCATATTTATTAAAATATATTTGTTCCACTCTTCAGCGACCAAAGCTAATCGAGTTATGAAAGCTTGACTATGACTATTTTAGACCATTTCAATGTCCGCCTCGAGGAATCGGGGGCCATTGATTGGCCTAAGATGATGAAATTCAAAACTTCATAACTCGAACCTAAAATCGAGTCTATCTTTTGATATCTGATTATGCCAGGTTTTTTTACCCGGTTATTGGATTTAAAATAAATAAGCGGCTATAACAGGGACAAAAAAAAAACCCCAGAAAAAACCGGTTAACCGAAACAAAAAAAAACAAACCCGGTTTTCGGTTTAAACCAGTAGGTTTTTCGCATCCCTATTCACAAATATTCATGTACACTCGAATTTGGCTAATTCTAAACTGTCAGAATTACAATAAAAAATTAAATTCGCCCAACAATTTGAATTAAGAAAAATTGGTTTTAAAATGAGTATAGTAAGAGAAAAGGACGGTTTCAAAACTAAAAGTGGCACTAAACATTTTTTAAATACAGAACTGTTTTAAGAAATCGAATATATTTAATAAATAAAGTGGTATGTAATTTTAAAAATTATAATCTCAATAAATAAGTATTTTTAATAGATAAACATTATATTGTATTTGTAAACAACAATTATTGGAAACAGCCTCAAAATACACAATGCAATTTATATCTTACGTATTCAAAGATTTTTTTTAAAAAAGAGAGAAATCTTTTATTTCTTTTTTGATTAATAATTTTTTATTATTTTATGTAAAGTAAAGTTCCCGAGCGATTTAAGGGCCTTAAAAATGATTGATCACGATTACTGAGCACAGAAGGTAATACAAGCACATTTAAATAACGAAAACAATTCAAAAATTAAAGCAAAGTCTTACAATTTTTAGTTCTGACTTCGAAATAGCGAGAATTAATTTGAATATTAGACGATATTTTAACATTATTACAACGATAACACTATATATTAACATTATAATGAGAATAACATTTTTAAAGGATTCTGAAAGTTAATTAAACTCAAATTTTTGATTTCAAGGAAAAAACCCCAGAAACATATAAAACTCGACAAATTTTTAATACCTTTTTATGTATGAGTAGATTATTTTAACAAATTATGTGCATTTATATATTTAAGAAAATGCTTATAAATTGCTCCTGTAATGGCATGCTTCTTCACTGGTAGCATAATATGTTATTGTACAGCTGTGTTATAAAATGAGTACGTATGGTATGCACAGGGGGATTCGAAATTCAAATATAATCTTTGAGGGGAGGTAGGAACCGCCAACCGGATGAACTAGATGGCGCTGTTCAACAGAGCAGAAGTTGGATTAATAGGGCCTTTTTTTTAGCCTGAATTTCTTCTTATGGAGTCTCTTAAAGCTGCGATATGGCTGACAATCTCCCTTATTGTATCTCCACCGCCTCTGCGAATGAATATCAACAAAATGTCGAGTACTTTTCAAAGGGTTTGCCAATCTATGTACCGCTTCTGTGAAGCGTGCATAACTGTGAATTGTTAGAACTTTGAGTAATTTTTGTGAAAGAGGATTTGTGTTTGCACGTACCGTCCAATGTGCAAACTAAAAACGATAAAGTATCGCCTATCTAGAACTTTCTTCCATTACTATCTTGTCATTTTTGCAGCTTCGTGTGTCTTCCAGATTATCTGAATAGAGTTCCCTTCAAAAATTTCTATTGGATTCTCGCTTGCTGTTTCCCCTACTCTCTTTCCTCTACTTTCTACCTCCCCTAACAGTTCGACAGTTCGTACGCTGAATTTTGAATCACCTTGTATATGACTGCTATATGAGTATCGTAACGTGGTTGTAAATAATAACACACGTGCCAAGTTTTCGTATTGCAATTATCTGCAACAAATACCAGTTCGTATTTAATTAAATCATTTTCACCGAAGCATCTGATTTTTAAATTTTTGTAATTTACATGTATGTACAAAGAGAATCATTTTAAAACAAAATTTATTCATTTATGACTTCTCGGTATCTAATGTCATTTCAAATTAAATTTGTTTAAATCCGCTTGAAATTTTTCTTCTTTCGTGATTTCTCTTTTCTGCTAATATTCATGAAACTTAATTGTAACTTGCTTCGATCAGCATTTCCGGATTCTTTTTTGAATTATTTAATGTGCAGAATTTGCTAAGTTAAAATCCAAAATGAAGCCATAAAGTTTTCTCTAATTTTCTTTTGAATAATTTAGAGCTGCCAGTTATGAAAAAAGCTTTTATTTCGGAATTTTTCGCTTCTAATGCGATGTTATGTAATATCTTCATTATACTTGTAACCTTTATTCCATCATTTGTATTTCCATTATCATAATACCATCAATTGTAGATTTCTGGTAATAAGGAAAAAAGAGAACAGAGTTTTGGTTCTTAAAATCTTTCTATCTTGAAAATGTGTGGACCATTTTCATAATTAATAATGGAAATCAAAATTTATTTCATAATTTTTCTCAAGAATGCAACTAACATAACTCATTTTTAACGTTTGTGGATCACATAAAATTCGCGATAATGAGATAAAATTCTTTCAGTTGCCTTTAGCTTGAGCATCTTTCATGTTGTAAAATATTGTAATTAGAATGATGGCACAAATAAATACTAAAATACAACTATAAAATACAGTTGCAGTGGCATAATTAACTTAAATGAAATAGGAAACAGTTGAAAGAATAATGCTGACATGACTTAAGCAACTTACATATAGTAAATTACGGTTATTAGAACAATGGATCACTGAAATGGATGTAAAATATGAAAAATCGTTTGCAGTAGAATAATTAACTTATATAAAACAATGTACAGTTAAAAGAATAATGCTTGCATATAGTAAATTGCTGTCATTAAAATGGTGATATAAATGAAAATCAAAAAATAAAATATCGTTTGCAGTAGCATAATATGAACTCACATGAAATAGAGAACAGTTAAAAGAATAACGGTGAACTATTGAGTTAATTATGAATTAGTTATTACCCCGTTTATAAATGTACATCTGGTTATCTAATTTTTTATTTCAAATTCTTCAATTCAGATTTTAGTACTGCTATTAATCTTGCTAACAATATATGAAGGAGTCTTATTAGTGGGAATTTTAAACAGTCCGTCTGATCTTTGAAAGTTCGAATTGACTTTCAGCATTCGAAGTTTCCTACGCATAAACAAATCGCATGTACGAAAAGCATGAAGTGATCAAAAGTGATCGAAATTAATCTTTCCCAAAATGCTCAGAAAAAAACACATCTAAAACATGCAGCAGAAAATACCATTCTACAGCTCCAAACATAATTTTCTTTCAAATTAAAACTTTACATCCCAACCGTGAAATTTCTCTCGTCTTTTAAATCAATAGAAAACGCTGGGTTTTCTGGATTAGAAAGCATAGAACAACGAACGTGGAAAAAATGCTCTTGAAATTCTCTTTGTTCTTCCACTTCTACTAGTAGTTTGCTGTTCCAGAAACAATCCATAATTACAAATGTAAATGCCATCGCTAATTAGACACATATCCTCTTGATGATTCTTGAGAAAATATACCCCTCCTCCCCATTTGGCGTGCTCGCTTTTGTTGACAAGTGAAAATTATTTTCGGAATTTGAAGAGGCGGAATGCCACAGAAATTTCTCCATGTTGACATTCTGGAGATGTCATTATCAGTTTCCACTTCGAATACAAATGGCTTATATTTCTATTAAACTGTCAGAAATCCCTGATTTTAGTCACGTATTAGAAAGAGATCAAAACAAAGAAAATCTTTGATGAATACTTACTTTCAGTTTTGAAAATATTCCTTCTTCTTGAAATAATGATAATAATAATTTGCAATATGTTACCGCATGAATTTGAATAGACTATTTTTTAAAGATCTTTGCTTGAAATTAAATTTCTCTATGCGGTGTAACTGAAGGAAATTATGCCTTTAACTACTTCCCTCCTCCTAATTGTATGATACATTCTGTTTGGAACATTTTTTGTTATTTCACTCCGTAAATGAACGTAAAGCATACATATGATATTTAAGATTGTCCAAGTGATTTTTGTGTTTTTAATTAACCGCTATTTTGATTTAATTACAGATTTACATATCAAAAATTCTGTAATTCCATACTTGAGTCAGATCCGTTGTTATAGTAGGAATATGTTAAATAGATGAACGCAAAGCACACCTAGGATATTTAAGCGTGTCCAAGTGATTTTTGTGTTTTAAATTAACCGCTGCTTTGACTTAATTAAAGATTAACATATCAAAAATTCTGCAATTTTCTATATTCGAGTCAGACCCTTTGTTATAGGAACATGTTGTACATATGAACGTAAAGCACATCTTGGATATTTAAACGTGCCCAAGTGATTTTTGTGTTTTTAATTAATTGCTGCTTTGACTTAATTACAGATTTAAATATAAAAAATTCTGTAATTTTTTCTATGCTCGAGTCAGAGCTTTTAGAGTCGACACGAGTTTTTATAATCTAATAATTATATAGAGTCATACATAAAATATGTTTCATATCCAGTTTGCTATGTTAATGCTCTGTAAAGGAAAATATGAATTTTTTTTGACAATGATGTCCATCCATCGTGAGAACCTGAAGCATCACTAGTTCAAAGGTAGTGACAAATAAAATTTCAGTTTATTTGCATTGATGTTAGTTATTGTCATACGATGCCATGCTCACTTGATAGTCGTCAAATGCGCCGTAATTTAATTTTGGAATTCATTGCGCATTTTGAAAGTGGAAAAGGGACATGACGTCACAGCAGAGCTTAAAACAAAGCGCTCTCAGACTTTACATAACATGCGCAAGTATACTGTTTAGCAACGGATTCGGAAAACCCTCCGAGCTTTTGCGCATGCGCCTGGCGGAGTTATTTTCATAAAAATAAGGGGGAAAGTGAAGAATGGAAGTGTGATGCTTACATTTTCTTGAGATTGATCTAATAAAGAACTCCGGAAATGCGCTCATATGACTCATTACCTGACGCCCTTTTCCGGTGTAAAATCGTCCCAAAGTGGTAGTCTCGGAATCCGTTGCTGTTCAATACAGAAATGATGTGAATTGACTCATTAGAAAACTGGTTGTAGAATCGCAGAAAATATGAGATCTATCTGATTAAATGTTTCTTTAATTTTAAAAACAAATAAATACTTTTTAATTGCTCGAAATAGAACAGGATCATATTTATGTGCCCTCTATATCAATTCTTGCGTAAGGGTGCTACAGACACTTTCATTTTTATTTTAATTCTTTTTTAGAGTAATTCACTCTTCACATTATTTGTATAACGTTTGAAAACGCATGTGATTTTATTCTTATTTAGGGGCTTGTGACTCTTTCTCACCTAGACTGAGAACTTTTCGACGACTTCTTCTGCTCAATATCAGAAAAAGGTAACTGAAACTAGGGTTAGGCATAGGGATAATAAATGAGGTGTTACGAGCTAGAGTGAGCCAATCCAAAATTTTCACTAAAATGAGCTAGAAGTCCTATTAAAATGGAAAACATGTTTTCTTTCAAAAGCAGAGTGAGTCAAAAGCTCTCCTTCATTAGACAGCAAAAATTGACAAATGTTCCACTATCAATATTTATAAAACATGATGCTTATGTCGCACAGTTTAGTGAAAATTGTGGGTTAGTCCACTCTGGTTTTCAACATCTCGATTGTGAATAATCACTAATTGATATAAAAACTGATGTTAAATTAAATCGTCAACTTTTGAGAAATTAAGACGGAAGTGGGCCACGAAACTACTTTTATATGAAGCGGCAGATATTTGAAAAAGAAAGTTAGGAGTTAATCTGCGATTTAAATTCATGCTATATACAGACTGGTCATAAATTATTGGACGCATTTCAAAACTTAATAAAAAAAACCCTATAATGTGGCAACTTCGTTTATTTTTAAATGAGAGAGTAGCTCAATAAACTTTTTCAGATAAGTAACGCGTCGTGACGGACGCACTAAATCTTCTCAATCCAGCGCAAGTGTCAAAATGGCTAACGTGCAGCAGAAGGCACGTCTCTGGTACCACGAAAGCAAATCAATTGTAACAGTTCCAGAATTATTCACTTAGAGTATCGAAATTGTCGGTCTCCACGTAAGAACGCCATTAAGCGGTGATATGAGCAATTAAGGAGTGAAAGCTCCCTCACTGACGCACATTTCCTGTTCCCTTTAATTTCTCATACCAACGCTTGGTGAAGTTCTTACTTGGAGATTAATAATTTCGATATTCTAACCGAATAATCATTTGAAATGTTACAATTGATTTGCTTTTGTGGAACCAGAGACGTGCCTTTTGCTGCACGTTAGCCATTTTGACACTTGCGTTGGATTAAGCAAATTTAGTGCGCCAGTAACGGAGCGTTACCTATCTGCAAAAAAACCACCTGTTTAAATCTCTCTCATTTTTAAAAAAACGAAGTTGCTACATCGTAGATTTTTTAAAAAAAATTAATTTTTGAAATGGGTCCAATAATTCATGACACCCTGTATTTAAACAGTATCCTAATGTCAAAACTTTTAAAGTTTACCTAAGTGATGATAAACTTAGTAGCTTTAACGATTTTAAGTAGATTTTCTCTATGTTCCCAAATTCAAGCCACACTACTAGTTTATAATAATAAATTGGAAAAGTATGAGAAAAGATGATTACAGGATTCCGTTTTGAGTGCATTTATAATAGCTTGCATCGTCACTGAAAGTGATTTATTATGATGATTACAGAATTCCATTATCATTCCTAGCAATTTATTGATAAATATTGTAATTTAGTTTCAGTCTACGATGTTTGATGTAGGAGTGAATTAGTTTAAATTAACGAAAGAGTACCAGAATAATGATTATTGTAGAGAAAGTATGGATTGAAAATACAACAGTTATCCTTGTAATTTTAATTATATTATTGTTGTAATTTATAATATAATGTACAGTTAGTTGTTTAATTATATTCCTTTATAAGTCATACGATACTTATTAAAATAACTTACACTTTCAAATGTTTACATGACGTGCATCCCAAAAGGAATGGCGTAACAAGAATTTACTAAACTTTGTTTGACGGTAGTTGATTAAAAACACAGGTTGATTTAAAAGCCTGGAATTACTTTAAAAATCGATAATTGGCAAACGAATGAAAATAGGAAGATGCCGTTTACACATAAAGGATGAAAATGAAATCGGATTTTACTTTTTTTTTTATCATGAAATAAGAATTTTTCGGTAACATAGTTTCCGATTTAAACCAACAGATCGGTATAATAATATAAGATTTAAACCAATAGATCGGTAACATAGTTTTCGATTTAAACCAACAGATGGTTCTTCAGTTGGCGGAGTGATATATTACATAGGGTAAAACATTGATCGGAGTAACGACTTACAAATGTTCAGTGTGTTATCGTCTTCCATTCAGAGGCTCAATTGTCAAACGAGAAATCTCACTTTATCACATCATACAGTAACTAACATTTCTGTCATTTATGCTCTGTCAAACTATCATAAAAGACGATTCTTAATGTTGGGAAAAGTTTGATTTTTAAGCCTGCCGTTCTCGACCGTTCCACTCCATGCAAATGGCGTGATGGCATTCCACACCATTCCATTTTTTATCCTATCCATTTAGATAGGTCATTCACGACCGCTCCACGCAATGCAAATCCATTCACTACCAGTCACTCCAATCCCCTATCACCGCCTTCTATGATTTCCTCGGCGAGCCACTCACCCCAAGTCTCCCCTTACACACACATATCTACTCTCCTCGGTGTTGATCAATTGGAACAATGGACATCCAGACCGGTTGGATATCCAAGGCCACGATCATTCACGACCACTCCACGCCAAAACCAATCATCAATGTGAAAAACCGGTGAGAATGTGAGCGGAAATTTGAATATCCAACCCTTTCCGATATCCATTGTTCCTTTTAGACTACCGGGCCATAAACGCAGCGGGAGTTGGTAAGAGAGGGGGGAAACGTGGTTTCTGTGCTTCACATAGGAAATCGGAGAAGGCGGGGATCGGAATGACTGGTAGCGGAGGGATTTGAGTGGAGTGGAGCGGTCGTGAATGACCTGCCGAAATGGAGGGGTTAAAAATATGGAATGACGTGGAGTACCGACACGTTATTTGAGTGGAGTGGAGTGCGTCGATCGTGAATGACCGGCTCAACCTTCCGCTCCACACCGCTCCAATTCTGAGAAGATTTTCACATTGACGACCGGTTTTGGCGTGGAACAATCGAATTTGAGTGGTGTGGAGCATCCTTGACTGTCCATCCTTAGTCTTTCAGCTGATCCTCGGAATGCGGATCTACACAGTGAACATCTCCGATCAAATTCTTATCCTATGTATTGTATCGCTGCAGCAACTGCAGAGCCATCTGGTGCAGAAAATTGCATATTATGTTGCCAACAAATCCTGTTTCGTGGCAAAAGAAAAAAGTTAAATCAATAATCGATAATAATCTTTATCCTTTCTGTACAAACATCATATCCCTATCTTTATAGTTGATTTTTGAAGTTGTCCCAGGTTTAGAACATATAGACACGAATAATACATTAATAAGTAGCAATTTATTCAATGTGACTAGATCCTATATATTGTATCGCTCCAGAAACTGCAGAGCCATTTGATGGCGTAAATTGCATATTATGTTGCAAATCCTCCAAAAAAAAATATATGGAGCGATAATAAGGATAGAGTGCCATCTCTGTGCTTTCTATTCAAACATCATATCTCTCTCTTTATAGTTGATTTTTAAAGTTGTTCCGGATTTAGAACATATATGCACGGATAATACATTAATAAGTGGCAATTTATTCAATGTGAATATATCCTATGTATTGTATCGCTCCAGCAACTGCAGAGCCATTTGATGGCGTAAATTGCATATTATGCTGCAAATCCTCCAAAAGAAAAAAATATATATATGGAGCGATAATAAGGATAGAGTACCATCTCTGTGCTTTCAGTTCAAACATCATATCTCTCTCTTTATAGATGATTTTTAAAGTTGTTCCTGATTTAGAACATATATGCACGGATAATAGCATTAAACATTAATGTGTAACAATTTATTGAATGTGAATATATTTTAATTACTGTTATTGAGAGAAAAGTGCACTACTTTTTGGAGTAACAATAAAGGAGTTAAGGCACGGGATTTTGTGTATGGGAGGGGAACCAAACTTTTAATTCGTTATAAAATTTATCATAAAATTCCCACGCTTTTAAAAACATTACCTCAATAATATAATATTCATAAGAATAAATTCTTAATCTACATTGAAAACAAAAATATAAAGAAACAATTTATAACTGTCGCCTTGTACAAATCAGTAAGCTTTATTAACATGACTTTAGTGGACATAGTTAGTCAACAAACGGTTATCTGGCTGGTTCTGAAAGTTTTTTTCCAAATGCAGTTTATTTTTGTTATGATTATACGCTTTTATTTATTTTGACTTCTTTCATGTACGTAAAAATGCAATTTTGTAATTGATTTTTCCCTCACTTTCTGATGCACTTAGAGTTCTGAAAGTTGAACAGATTCTCGATGATAATACAATATTTAAAAAATATTTTCAGAACTTCATTGTCAGTTAGTCGAAATATTTTAATTAAATTTTTTGATATAAAAGGTACATCTGGGAGTGAATTTGATGAAAAATTTATTAGAATATTTCATAATTTTTATAATAATGAATTATGATATATTAAAGACTAAATAGTTGAAAATAATAGAAATGAAATAGTTTTAAAAAGATGTTTTTATTAGTGCACTAAAAAGTGGAAAATAATTTTTTAAACAAAAATATGAATGCAACAGAAACTCGTAAAAAGCTAGTCGTTAAAAACAAATACTATATAGAAATTAAGCCACAATGAATATCCTAAAGAATCTTAAAATAAATCCTAAATTAAAATAAATCATAAATGCGATTCTCCTTAAGCCGCGTTCCTACGGCTTGTATTTCTAAGTTCCGTCCGCGGTTCGCGTTATTGCTGTGATGTTTCAGCATATTAAATTTCTAACGTATTCGTATAGTGGATTTTAAATCTTCAATTAATTTTGCTTTTGATTAACTATAAAAATTCAAGAATTATCATAGCATTTTATACTTACAAGTAACCGTTAATTTACATTACAATAACACCAAGCTCAAAGTTATGATCATCCAATTTACTAGGTCAAGTGCCTCATTCAATGCTCTTGGCTATAAAATAAATGTACACATCTGACTGTTTGATCTTTAAAAGAATTTTTATTAGGATGCATTTCTTGATTAGACGTATTTAACACAATAAAATTAAAGTCGATCGACTTGTTAAACTTAAATCTAAAGATTCAACACGATTATTACAATCTTTTGACATTACATCTGCACATACATAATAGTAATTAATGCATTAAACATCTATAACCTGAAAAAGAGATTCACTGAAGTTTTTACTCAAATACATAGAGTAGCTATAGATCTATTCTTTAGCCGTCGCTAATAGTTCACTGATTTGAATGTCTTTTCTCACGCACTCTAGCGCTAAAAAAATTGCTTCATGAATTTATGGTAAATGCGGGCTTGCTTTCAGCATCAGCAAGTGTCCACAGTCTTTTTTTTACACAACGAAAACTCGCATATCAAACATAATAAAAAAGGATTAATATTACTTATCACTCATTCCCGCCAATGCCGATCAATTTCAAGTAGTGCCCAGCAGCGAGCGGATACCTAGGACTCCTCTTTCGTCATCCAATTCATCATGGCTGCCTCTCCCGGGCCATTGATAACCCCCTGCCTAGTCCGAAATCGTCCTCCATTGGAAGTAGACATGTGACCGCCTCTTGCTTAAGTCAAAGTCCCCTCTGTCCCCCTTCTCGCAGCGAAAAAGCCCGCTTCTCCACGTCACCAGCAGTCACGTGATTCCTATCACGCCACTGATTTGTTCGGCCGCTCACATGACAAGAACGAACTCTTTCAGATTCTGCTTTCGAAACTTTTCGAAGGTTCTGAGCAGGTGCAGAGATTTCGTCAGCCAGAGGAATTTTTCTTTTGAGCGTGACGCAGCAGTTTTCACAGGGGACAATGCTTCCCGGAGGAACGACGATCACCCACTCTTTTAGAAAAATGTCTGGAGCAGGGTCTCAAAAGGAAACACATTACATTTTTGAAGAATAAAGAAATTCTTATGCTATACACTCAGGAATTCAAGACAATTAATCACAATTTAAATAAACACATAAAATGACAAAAATACTCGCATAATAGAATTATTTTCAAAAGATCTTTTAAGTGATATGATATTCATTAAACGTTAGATAAAAGAACAGACCTTGAATGCTTTGATTAAATGCACTAAAAAAACTAATTGAGGTTAATAATTAAAAAAATTAAGTTATTAATTTAATTTCAATGTTATGAGACAACACAACATTATTCCCCATCGTCGGAACAGGAAGAATCGATGTGGCTTGTGGGCTTGTAAGTACATTTGTTGTTTCCCGCGTTATGGCGGTAAATAGCTCGCACGTCAAAGAAAGGGGGAGAGGTCAGACGGCGTCAGTGCATCCATTCACTCGAGCGCTGCCGAGAGATTTGCCAAGCCACGCGCAGTGGGAACGGCGCGACTAATCGGAATTCCACCGACCACAGTCCACAAGTACGAACCTCGAGGAATTCGAGGTTTGCCAAGCCACACACCATGGGAACAAGGCTTTAGAGTGTATCGATCCGCGCGTCATGTTTTTATCTTTTCTATTTTGACCTCCAGACTCTTGATAAAAATTAGTTTCTACATTTTAGTGCACTAAGAAAAGAATGTTTTATGAAAACATTCTTTTTACTATTTTTGGATTTCAATTTTAAGTGAGAAAATCTTGAATTACTAAAAGACATACCGCTTGATATATGTTTAGCATTATTTCAAAAATTTCATATTGTTCATACTAGAGTGTGAATAACAATTTGTAGTTATAAGAGGCGGGTTTTTACGTAAGTGCGAGAATTCGACAAAAAAATGCAAATAATTGAAAAATTAGTAGACATTAGGAGAAATTATCTGTATAATAATTCAAATCTTTACTGTAAGCACCAAGCAACCACAGCACGAGTCACAAGAGTTTGCGTGCCTCTGGTGCAATATGATTATCTGTGGAGTCGCAAGAAATGAGGATTCGGAAGCGAACGGATACAGTTAGTTTTGAAATTGTTACTTAAATGATAGACGATTATTCAAAAATGGTGGAATTACATTTCCTATAGTGAATGCTTGTAAATATTTGTATATAAATTATGTTTATTAAATGTATTTGTGGGTTAGTGTCTTCTGTATTGTGAAACCAAACGATAGGGATAAGTAGCAATAATTTGAACGAACGATGACGACGACTCAGTGAGCATACTCAGTTTTAAAATACGAAACGTATGCACAACATTGAGCGTATGTATGAGAATGCGAGAACAAAATATAAATAGTTAAAAATTAGGAGACATTAGGAGAAATTATCTGTTTAATAATTGCAATTTTAAAGTCTTCACTTATTTTTTTTATGTAGTGTCTTGCCTTACATAAAAGGTATCAGATATGTTTACAAAACAACTAAAAAGGTATAAAATATAAAAATTTGATATTCATCGTTCACAAAGTATTGCAATGAGTTTTGAAATCACAATTTGGGTGATGGTAAATATGCTTTCATTTTTGAATTCACCTTCAAAATAGCTTAATTGAATACTATACTATCTTGAATTTACACTCAAGAAATTGTTTTCCCGAATTGCAAAACATAAAAATTATTTCAAAAAAGCCAAAAAGTTTTGTAAAGCATATCTGCTTTATTGATAAATAATAAAATTTGCTTAAAATATTTCTTTCATTCCAGAATGACAGAAGCGGTAAAAAATTGATTCTATTCCAAATCCATCCAGAATTCTCTTCTTTTCCAATTCAACTGTACGTTTATATTCAAGTCATTTCTATCAAAGCTGGCCATTTTTATCCAAAGGAATGTCACAGCATCATTTTCAACGTTTTTGATGCCTCAAACAATGCTTTATTTTGTCTAAACTCCCATTATACTTTCTACAACAACATTTATTTGGCCCTTACATCCCATTTTAATGTGCGTAGCCCTACTTTCTGTTGTAATGAGATCAATATATTTTTAAAATAAATAAAAAAAAAGCTATTAGGTTTTGCTTTTCCTTCTAAAAAATTCGGAAGTAAAGAATGTTAAAAATGCTTGCATTGCTTTGGCTTCTATTTAGAATGTTTTTCTATTCTTTCAAAGTACCACAAAAAGGTTTAATTCTTTGATTTTGTTTCGAAAGAAAAGGCGATTTCTATTCTTTATGATATTTCCATTATTTTTCTGCTCTTATAGACATTTTCGATACCGTGGCTGAGTTAAATGGATTCATGACGCGGAAAAGTTGCGACGGAAAAAATAATCTGTGAGGAAAACGTGAGGAAAGTACTTTACCTTTGTTTGAGTTGTTAACTTTGTTCGTTCTATGTTGTTCTGTGTATACTAGGTTACCGAAATACTTTGACACTGGCTTTAATTCTTGAAATATTAATCCTAAACATATATTTAAATTACGAAGTTTTGTAAAAAGTAATGCGAAATTTTATGAAAGGAATTAATATATTTCATATTTTATGAAAAATGAAATTTAAAGTTTTATGGAGGTCCCATTAAACAAAACCTTTCAGTGAGCAAAATTTTACTCGTTTACTAATTCAGTGATGTGAAAAATTTCAGGACTATATAGAAAAAAAAATATGCAAGTGCAAACACACTGCAACTGACCGCTAATCGATATCTTTCCAAGAATGAAATGCATGTCTCAGGGAGTCATACACCAATTAAAAGGGAAAGAAAGGGTTTTGTGAAGAAATCAGAATACTGCTGGCAAGTAAACTTCGCTCTATTATAGAGCTTCTCTTAAATATTTTCTATTCATTCCCATGTAGAGGTGCTTTCGTCTGATTATCCGTATCTGCCCTTTATCAAGCTCATTTTCCATTAACACATTAATCTACCAATGAATCAAATACTATTCATACCTAAAGTCTAATTATATGACCCCTTCTCTACTGTACTGCCGTCCTAAGCCTAAAAGGCGTATTTCAAAAGACTATAACTTCTGACTATGAACATTTTAGTAAATGTACATTGCGCTAGTTTCTTGAGATATGCATTTTTCTTTAATGGTTTTCAACTATTTCTTAATAAGGTACGCCTTTTTGCTTTGGAATAATGTCGGGCAGTTCACAAACATTGCTAAGTAGAAAAAAATCAGAAAATAAAAAAAAAAAGAAAAAAAATGAGATACGCCTTTTAAGCTTTGGAGGGCAGTGGATGTCAGAGAAGGGGTAATCTAATTAGATAGATGGTTCGAATCTCAGGTGTTAAATACAGGGTGAGGCAGATAAACCGGATGTTTTGAAACAGACAGGCTCGGTTCTTTTAGAGAGGGACAGATGTACGATTGTGGACACTCTGTTTCATTGTTCAAAGCATAAGCATTTCAATCGGGATCATGCAGTCGTGGTAGCAAGAACAACATGCTTTTGCTTACCATTGTTTTGTGAGGAGCGGTGCATCGATTACAGAGTTTCAGAACGAGTTTCGTCACAGATTCAAATTCCATCGGAATTTGTTGGCATTCTTCCCTCCCCTAAAACAATCTTACGTTGGGTTAATGTTCATTCTTAGAGGTTAGACAAATGAAACCGAAACCAACTGGAAATCCACGAAAGGTACGTACTCCAGAAAATGGGTAAAGGATTAGAGTAGCGATGTTACGAAATTTCTACTGCTCGGAAACATTCTGCGGAACTTCGGTGCATACACGAAAATGGAGGTTACTCCGAAGATTTTTTTTGTTTGCGAATATCATTAAACACTATGTAATCATGAATGTTTATCCTTTAATAATTTCTTTTTGGCAAAACTAATGATTTTGTGATTATTTCTAAAACATCCTATTATTCTGCCCACCTACCCTGTGCTCATTGAAACGCGACTGTTGAACGCACCGATCAGCATTTCTGCACTGTTTTAAATTTCAATTTCGACTTGCAATTACCCACCACATCACCACCCGAGTTTGATTTTGCTACTAATCCTGCAAAATTTTATAATAATTTGCAGGCAGCATAGTTTTCAGAACTACTTGATTTGTTCCAAAGAATAATATTTTATTATTCTCAAAACCACCTGATGATGGTGGTTCTATTCCCATTTGGTCTATCATATCTAGCAAGGTCCATGCGACAAGGACTCATAATAAAGGGGCGATGATGGATTTTTTGTTAGTCAGAACGACTTTCGAGCATCTGAGGTAGAAGTATATGACTTAGTACTTACTTTTTTCTTTCAGGGGAAACTGGCTTCCATTTATGTTTCGCTTGGAGAAAAATCAAGAAAATCTCCAGAAGCGAGCCCGGCTGCAGTGAGAAATTCATAGCTAAAGTGCACACCTATCTATCTACCATTTTTCGAATAATGCTGGTTAAGGCTAAAACCAGAGGATAGAACTAATTACTTTCTTCTCTTCATTCATATTCTTCAGCCATGCCATGCCTTAACCCACCAGGCCACTTTTGGGGAAGTTACCTGATTTTAACTTCTTCAAATCATTATAATGTGCTATAAAAGAAATCTTGAGCACAGATAATAAATAAATCTACTAAGAAGAATGTATGAGTCATCTTTCTTTTTTTTTCATTTTTACTGTTTTGATGAAGTTGATGACAAGATTTCTGAATCTATAGACTTAGGCATTCTTACTTTTTCTCCCGAAATACGAAAGTGTTTTATTAGATTATTAAAGATGTCCAATTCAGAACCCTTTCAAGCAGCTTCTTAGCAGTTTAAGAGAAAGACAAAAACAAAAAGAAAAGAAAAACAAAAACCTAACGTGCCATAGCTCATTAGGTAACAGAAGATATCACAAAAGATGTCTTCGGTTCATTTTAAGAGAAGCAAATTGGATCAGCTTTTTTTCTTTTCTGCTCATATATGTCAGATGCGCTTCCCTAATTAAATTAGTTTTCTTTGTTTTCCTTTACGTTTGTATTATTTGTCAAAAAAAAATCAAGCATGGTTTATTCCTCTGCTTGCTTTTGAATAATAAAAGCTGTAAACCCTGCAAAAGTACTAAAACAGAACTTATAGTGCGTAACAAAAGTAAGAGCACAATAATAATTTTAAATTAAAACTTTAAACATCCATTTCATTTCAATATTTCCTTTGTATCTATACAAAAATGCAAACTTTAAAACTTTCTTTTTGATCATAAGTTTTAATAATAGAGTGAGAAAATTACTGTGTCAAAAGTTTAAGCACAAAACCGTTTTTATGAAAATTAACGAAGTCACACAAGCAGTTGCGCACATGCGATATTTAACGAGGAGAAAGTGGGGTAAAACCGGGTAGTTAAGGTTCGAAGGCATGTTGGAGCTAAAATACTCGACAGAGAACTTGTCAAATTTTATTAAAAAATTCGTTGTTTATCGGAGTACAATATATCTTTCCAAAAAAGTCACGCTTTCATTACTTTTTTTATCAATGATTTTTTTTATAAAAAAAGTCAAACTACCCGGTTTTACTCCACTAGTGGGGTAAAACCAGGTACACATGTTAACGTTATAGGAAAACTCAATTTTCAGTGGAAAATTTGCAATCATTTTTATTTTATATGACAATTTACGAATATTAGTTACAAAATTAACATGTAAATCAGTTGTCTGCTTCCTCAGCGCCACTGCACATTTCGTGGGCACAACTAAGACAGTTTTTACATTCGATTAACCCTTCTTATTTATTTATATTAGAAAATACATCATTAAAATATAAACAATCAACGTCTGATGTGTTTTTATCGTCTTAATCGGAGAAATCATCAATACTCACTGTCCCGGTCTTACGCCACTTGGAGTATCCAGTTTTACCCCGAATGCAGAGTTTATGAAAAACGAAAGTAGAACCGCGCAATTATTGGCGTAAATCTTTATTGTTTGATAGGGTCTAAATCCTTAGCAAACGTATAATAAGCTGGGCTAAATAGAGTTTTTATTACAGTAATGATTTTCAAGTAAGGATAGTTTAAAATCAAACGAACATTAGAGAGTTGATGTCTTAAAACAAATAAACCGTCACAGAATCAGTGAATTCAACAGTTGCAACACGCCACTATGACTGTTCCTTTTTCTTGACTAGTAGAGTGTAATTCAGTATCTGTCTGTTAGATAGAAAAATTAATAGCGCCAGAATTAAGGACACCCGGTTTTACCCCACTCTCCTCTACATAAGAATTTGATTATTAGTTTGACTTAAATTAAAATGGCAAGGTCCAAAGAATTTACATATTAGGACGCATCAAGAATCTGATGTATGAAAGCAAAACAGAAGTCCGTTTCTGAAATTCCAGCTGCATTAAAAAGGTCAAAATTTACCAAATCTTGGCTCATGGCGAAAGCATCAAACAAAAATCTCGTTCTGGAAGGCCACGAGTGATCAGTTTCCGCGACGACAGGCGCTTCAGAAACTTGCCCTCAACTGAGAATCATTCTTTTTCTCGAATTAAAAATATCACTGGAGGACAAACATTGAAGAAACTGTTAATAAAATAACTTTGGAATTGGGTATTTGAAAAAATTGTAAGATGGGTGGATTGCCTTGCTTGTAACCACACCATAAATGAGCTCGATTATAGTGGGACAAACAGCACGTATCATTTCGCGATATGTGGCTTTATGTGACATCCAGCGATGGAAAAAAATGGAATTTTGGTGACTCTGATAGGTTGGAATGCTACTGGCATGATCTTTGAAAAGAACAAAGAGCATGTTTAGTAGGAAACATGGGTAATGTCTCTCTGATGGTATAGGGAGCGATTTACTTCAATGGACAGATATCCCTAGCCTTCCTCAGTGGTGGGCTAATAATCTGAAAACTACCAAGAGATATTTGCAATCATTTTCTTCCTTTTGGTAAAATTTTAGGTGGAACAAATTGAACTTTTAAACATAGCAACGCTCAATCCATGCCTCCAAATCAACAGCACAGTGACTTAGATCCAACATGGTGCCAGTTTTGAACTGGTCAGTGTGTAGTCCAGTCGAATTTTACTCTGACATGGAAAAAATTCATAACAGCAATTTTATTGCTTTAATTTGTTGGGTCGGCCATGCAAAACACGACACAATATTTTGTACCTAATAGCACTATGTTTTGTACGACTGAATGAGTTCAGGGCTATTAATTGACCCAAGCCAGGAAGATATTAGTTCCTTGGACATCGAACTGTGTAAGGGGAGATGAGGAGGGAAATTCGAAGCATCGGTTTTTTGCGTTTAAATAAAAAGATATTAATCTGAGAGGAAAGTTTAAATTGGAAAGTTATAGGTATTAAAAAAACCTTAATACCTAAATACCTTAATACCAAAAATGAGCCGTCGAACGTTAAGATAGCTCAATAGGTCAGGAGTAAATTAAAAAAGAAAGCAAATTTACAAAAAAATATTTATACTTTTTTCCAATTTGAGCAAAATATTTGCAATTTTACTGCAGTATGTATTTTATAGGATAGAATACCTGCTAAAAAGTTCAGATCCATACCTTTATTATATTTTTAAAAATTCAACATTTTCGAAAAAACAGGTCGTCGAAAAATGCCTATAAGTACTTTTCTACCAGTCCAAAATCGAGGCGAGGAAGCAAATCCTGTTCTTAAAGTTTTATTCTACGATTTCAAATGACATCTATATGATCGGTTTTTAAATACAAGTGGCGAAAATTAAATTTGAAGTTAACATTTTTGTTCAATTTGTGCTTAAACGCGTTCTTCGTTACGACTGAATGCGTTCAGGGCTAATAATTGACACAAGCCAGGAAGACATTAGCTCTATAAATGCTCACTTCTTCTCTGTCTCCCACATACCCTTAGAAACAACATTTTCAACACTAGAACCTTCTCTAATTCATATTTCCCTACCTCTTAATGCATCCAGTGCTTTATAAATGTTTGTTATATAGTATCGTAGCGGATTCGGATCTTGGCACTAACAACCATTCTGCCGTTCCCCGTCATACTTGGTGTGCCAGAATTGGGAATCAGTTTGTGACAACTCGAAGATACCGCCAGCTGGGATATATGGAGAATGTCTATCAGGAACTCTCTCTCTCTTGCCTTTGTTTCCCAGGTTTGCCTGCACCACAATTTCTTCAGCGTCCTCTGCGGCTGATGTTTCTTCTTTTGTTATCCCGGAGTCGATGCGGAGTCAAGAGGCTAATCCTGAATAAAATGTTTAATTTATCCAGCAGCGTCTTCTAATTGTGTACCCCACACGCACCACAGTGTACCTGAACGTTTTAAAAATTAATTACGGAGAAAGTAAACCCAAAAATATTGTGTACATTTTAAGATAAATTTTATGATGTCTAACTGAATTGCAGGAAGCATTGTGCACTGTACAGTATGAATATATGCAATTTTTAAACAAAGAAAGAAACATAAGCTTAATTCTTGCAAAAGTTTTTCAAGATTATTTTACTGTTCACTGATAAATGATTGCACTAATGTGAAAAGATAGCTCTAATATGAAAGAGAAACTGGCAGTTGTAATAGATTAATTGTAGCAGAAGTCTGTTTGCAACTCCTGGGCAAAGTAAATTATCCTTCATTTTTCACAGAGAATTATTTTTTTAACAAGGTTCGGATAGCTGCGAACTGGATAGTCGAGGGTCTACTGTGCTTGAAAAGATAGGAAGCATTTTGGTTTTCGTTCCTGGATATTCCAATTTAAAAAAAGGGGTTTGATGTTCCTTCCAGCCGTTAAAAAAACTCCCCAAGGATAAAAGAATTCTAATTATGCTTTGAATGTGGTTTGTATAGAATATAAATTCATACCTCAATTTTTCTGTTATGTATAATGCGTGTGTGATAACCGCAGTTATAACTGTGCATGCGCTTTAAATTTGAACTTAAGTAGAGCGAACTTAGTTGACCAATTTCCTTTTTGTGGTTTTGTATATTTTGATTTTGCTGTTAAATAAATTATTTAAAATACTTCGAATCTCTACTTCTATATGATACAAATAATAATCTCAATTATATGCAGTAAAATTTTATGCTATTTTATTGTATGGAAAAAATGTTGTAGTCAATTAAATATCGGGTCATATTCTACTTTTCGAAAAAAATAATAAATTCGCTTTATTTCTTGTCACTGATTTCTTTTTGAGATACTGTTGCATACATTTTATTTGCGCAAGTTTTATTTGAAATTTAAATTTAGTTGGTTTTATTATGATTTTGATTTGAATTTCCTCTCAAGAATAGAAGCTTTAATTTAATTAGAAACTTTCAATAAAACATGAAAAACGATGAATAAATGAGATATAAGTTGTTATAATTATTCCTTCATTAACATCATTTAAAATAATAGAAGATACGTTAGGACTTATTAAAATGAGTGCCATGAGAATTGAATTAATTCTTGCAGAACTTTATAGCATTAAAAAAACAACCTTAAAAACATGCATAAAAATAACGAAAAAAAAATACAATGAAGAGAAGAATGCTTTGAAAATTATTATTCTCCTTCTTTCGAATTTTTTTTACGAAAATTATGTTAAGAATAACTTTAATCAAACTTTCAGCTTAATACAAACAGTCTCAATAAAAAAAACTTAGAAACTTGGGAACTTTGGAAAAAAGAGAATTATCTTCAGGAAAGCTATATTATTTTAGAAACTTCCCAACTTCCCGAGACACTTAAGAGAGCAGCACAAAGGCAGGAAGATGAGAGGTGTAAAATTAAAAAAAAACATACTTGATGGAGTTTTTTCAGATATTAGACAAAATGCGTACCATTTTTAGCATATGAATATAATTCTAAAAGAATAATATTTTTTTATAATTTCAAAGTTTAATTTAAAAGATGAAAAGAACCAATATCCTTATTAAAAGAAACCCGAGGCACAATTTTGTTAAAAATGCACAAGGTTGATCGCTTGTTAAGAAAATGTCGCACAAGAAAATGAAAAATATATAAATAAAACTTCCCCTTGTTTTTTGCTATAATATTACTTTAAAATAGATTATTTTTTATAGATATGTCATATACTTGATGTACAGCGCGTACCCTTGTCACATTTACTCAATATTTGTAGGTAAATATAACGATAAAAAAAATTGTGTTTCTTCGTTAGAATTATATACAAAATTAAATCAGCACAGCAAAAGACGCAGATTACATTGTTATACTCATAGCATAACAATTTAATTAGAGGTAAGTTAAAAAATAAAAAGGTTTGCTTAAATTATACTTTGCATTTATTATGGAATTTGCATTCTATAAGCCTTTGTTATTTTTATATGCGAGAAATTTAATTGTAATTTTCTTAATATTAATAATTTGCATTCGAAAAAAAATATGGCTAAACCTTTAAAGACTGCAATGCAGAGTAGATCTTAATCTTTTTTTGGGGCGCGAGATTTATTGTTCATAGAGCTACTAGTATAATACTAGTTATTAAATAAGAAATTCATTTAAGTTTCTTAGGTGTTCTTATTAAGCTTTCTAATTTCTTTAATACCCTTTTATGCTTATATTAGTTTGCCTTATTACAGTAAGCCTAATACAAATTGTATTGACGTTTATTAGACTTTTTTATGTGTTTAATTAGATTTATTTAAATTATTCATTATATTACTTCCATAGCTAATAAATTATTAATAAATAGATATATCAGTGTGTTGGAGAAGCAATTAGGCGTTCAGAACACAATAGATTGAATGATGAAGGCAAAAAACTTGCCTCCAAATTTTCCCAGCCCATAATTTAAATAACATAGATTCTTTAGATGGAAACCCGAAAAGCATTTTTCTTTGTCATTCGTTTTTGTACTTTTCATTATAACAGCCTAAACACGAGAAGCTTTTCTTTGAACTCAAAAAGTTTACGCAAATATAAACATAGCGTAACATGTTAGATGAAAGGCACATACGAAGTTTATCATATAGTGCAACTCAAAGCATAGTTTCTAGTCATGGAGATTAATTTTGTTAGATGTTTATTTCTTGTATAAAAACCTTTTCGCATAATACTATTTATTCCGAAAGTTATAATAAAAGCTTTACTCTTTATTAACACGTTAAGAGCCATGCAGTAACAGACACTATACTTTTCGCCCAGGCTGCTTCAGTCACCGGTGGCTGACAGTATACTTTTCGTTCGGATCGCCCCAGTCACCTGTAACTGACAATGTATTTTTCATTCAAACCTTGTCAGCCTCTGTGATTGGCAATGTACAATTTAAAAAATATATATTCTTCTAATAATGAATTTTAAAAATTTTGAATAATTTGGAGACCATAAAAGAACGTACTTAAAACTTCTTTGTTACCAAAAACTAAAGAAAAGAAAAGAAAAAATGGGTCTTATTAAAGCAGGATATACGCAAAATTTTTTCTTTTGCCTGCTCGATGTCTCGAGCATATCCGGATATCGCGGGATAAACGGAAAGGACGTCAAAACAGTTTTAATGCTTAACGTCTTAAAAATTTCAGATTAAATCAGTGATAAAAATCCTGTTTAACCCTAATTTATCTGTAAATGATAAGCGTTTAACGTTAATGTCTTTATCATATTCATAATCAGAGCACTTTTCATCGATGCGCTAACATGATAACCTTATGAAAATTTCTAAGTAATAGTTTGGTAATCTGAACTCTCATCCCATTCGAAAAATATTTAAAAGAATGTGCAACATTCTAAAAACACTGCCTGTATCAATCGAAACTCTGGAATAATTCTTTCTAAGGCCTGAGTTTACAATGTAAAATTTTTTCCACGAATATCTCCAAGAAGATGAAACTTCCCTTTTGAGATTCGCTAGGAGTACGACTTCTGTAGAGAGGCGGAAAATACAGAATTATTCCGCATTTTTGAGCAACAGAATCTGTAGTCTCGGATTACTCGAATCTGCGCTTCTGACAATTTCACCTAAATTTCTACGAGTAGAGAAAAAAAAATCAACATCACCTTTGCTTCCAGAAGTCGTTGCATGCTCTGAATTCTGATTTAATTTTCTGCAGGAAAAGGAAAGAGGGTTGCATATGCAGTTCTTTCTTTATTCACTCAATTCTATCTAAATTTAGTTTCTAGGTTCACTAACAGATTGAAAGTAGGTGCAAGGTTTGGCTTTCCTTTCTAGAAGTTTGGCAAGCGGATGAAGTAGCTGTCATGCATAAAATTTCATTGTAAAAGTCAGCTAAGGAACTTTTGCATTAGGATCTTTAGTATGAGCCATTTTCGAGTATCAGGTAATTGACTTAGAAGATTTTGAATGAAATTTTTTTTTTATTATAAAACATAGATTTTGGCATCATATTTAGATTTGCATCTTTGAAGAACATCATTATATGAATAAGGTTTTTTCTGCAAATAAGTTAAGGTACTAAATATATGCAAACCAAACATTTTTTCTTCAAATTGAATGAATTTTAAATGTTTTAATAAACATCCATAAATTTCAGTGAAGTTCTTTATTGTGAATTCATATTTGAAATAAAAACTTCTAATGATTATATTTCATTTTTATTCTGGAAGTTTGGCAAACGGATGAAGTCGTTGTCATGCATAAAATTTCATTGTAAAAGTCAGCCAAGGAACTTCTGTATTAGAAATTTTATAGTGTTCAAGTATCAGCTAATTGATTAAAAGGTTTTGAATTAATTTTTTTTATAAAACATAGATTTCAGCATCATATTTAGATTTGCATCTTTCAAGAACATGATTATATGAATAAGGCTTTTTCTGCAAATAGGTTTAGGTACTAAATATATGCAAAGCAAACATTTTTTCTTCAAATTGAATGAATTTTAAATGTCCTAATACATATCTATAAATTTCAGTGAAGTTTATTATGGTGAATTCGTATTTGAAATAAAAACTTCTTATAATTGTAGCGGTTACAATCAACTGCCTTCTCCTTTCTATGGTAGGTGACGCTACTGGAGCCATCTTTTTCCCATGATGCCTCTCTGTCATTCTAGTCTGTGTGCTTGTCTCGTGATGTTGTCCTCTGTCTTGTCTTGTGTCTTATAACTTTAATGTTCTGTGCTGTGGAACGTAGCCTAATAAAAAATGGTTCCTAAAATTGAATGGATTCTTCAGCAGCACTACACACAAACTTGAGTCTCGTCCCTCTATATAATTACATTTTATTTTTATTTGTAAGGATATTGTTAAGCATTTAATCAGCTAAGTTTTGCTATAATTCCACAAAGGGATAATGAATAGGTCAACAAAAACATAGACAAAAGAAACTTCCATGTTAGTCATTCTCTATTGTAAATAGAATTTCCTGATATCTCTAATGAATAGAGCTCCGCATACAGCAAGTTATTTTGTGCTCAGACTTATTGTCATGCGATTATCAATAATTTTCCAATGATTGATAACATCTGAGGTTGGAATACTATTGGTAGGAACAACTAGACGTTTGGTATTGATACAAGAAAACTAACGACCAAAAATTCCAGATTTAATCATTTCCTGAAAGAATAACTTAAATAGCTATGATAGCTTGCTTACTATTCTATCTTAAAAACGGCGAGTCCTTTTCTGTAGACACCCAGTACGTAGTGATAAAACTATAAACATTTCTCTAAAATGTTGAAGAAGTAATTTTATTATTTATGCTTTTTAGAAATTAAGATGTGCTTCTACTGAAAAATTTAACTTTCTCTCAGCGATTCCAGTGATGAAATTCCTAAGAGCTTTTTTAAATGTTAAATACTCCAGACGTTTCTTTCGTGATTGCACAAAATGAAATAAATCTCTTAAGTTCATTGTATTCTTTGCCTAAGTACTCTTAAACTAGGGCTATAACTTTATCTATACTTATAAAAGGCAATGTTTGTGTGCGTGTGTATGTGTGTGTGTGTTTGTCTGCGATGTCCAGACGAATCTATCGCACTTACAGCCATGAAATTTGGCACACAGGTAGTCGTAATGGTGACTGAATGCACCTCGAAGCCGAAATTTTAAATTTTAATCTAGAAATTTTTTTATTTAATGTTTTGTGTTGTTTTGGTTGATTTTTCGCACTAATTTCTCAATAGAATAGTTACGAATAAGTTTACGATAAAAATATATACACCATCGGAAAGAGCATGCGATTTTCGTTCTAATGAAGTTAGTTTTGAATTTCTAACGCAATTTACTGAATTTTGAGAAATTTTTAAAAAATACCCAGTTTTGGCATGAAGATGTTACTTTTGATTTTAAATTTGTTGCATCCGACTTTCTAATAATACTATTATTTTCAATTTTTTTCAGCTTATAACTAGAACGGTTGTGTCGGATTTAAAACAACAACGGTTAAAATATCTTTTCAAGTTTTTTTTAAATTAATTTTTTTCTGGGCGGTTGAGAGTTATTTTTATGGAGAGAGTTCCTCGCGCGGCACGGCACTTCGGAACTCAGATGGCTATGTGATTGGCTGAAGGGGAGGTGACGACATAACCTTGAATTGAATGACTGATTATTATTTTCGGCAGTATCTTAATGTATTTATTCGTCTCGCATACTTAGCTTGCAGTATAATAATTTTCACGCTACAATATTTTATTATTGTTTATCGTGAAAAAAAAAATAAGCGGGAAAATCAATAATGTGTATATTTTGTTTTGATTTTGTTTTCAAACCTTTTTCATGTCATTGTGGGCGTTTTTTTTTTTTCATTTTGTTGAAGTCCTGATTCCACGGGCAACGCCGTGCGCGTACTGCTAGTAAGTAAATAAAGTAAGCGCGCGCATGGTTGTTATAATTAAAGTTCGCCTTTTCGGAAGGCTCTAGAGTCGGTACTATGGCCCCAAAAGAAACAAATTTCACTAAAATATAGTACAACTGATTTTCTATGAAAACCGAAAAAAGTTAAAATTTTCTTTAATACGTTGCGCTGCGTCAATATCCGAGATGATTTTAGCAGATTTTCTTTATTACTAAAGCAGTATTGAGTAGTTCATTTGAGTACTTTTAGTTTAACTAAAATCCTGCCGAAATTGAGTTCTGAGCTCATAGTCTTTTTTCGTTCAGAGTATCGTTTTAATGGAAGAAAGTGTATCACCTCACACTATTTTTTTCTTGCAAGTTCTATCTTTTATTTTCGTTTTTTTTATGAAAACTAGAAAAAAACGTGAGAGGTGTTGTACTTTCTTGCATGAAAACGGTATTTTGAATGAAAAAAAGATTATTTTAAGAACAGAATTTAATTAAATGCTTTGTTTAATTAAATGCAGTTTGTTCAATTTTTAATTAAACAAACAAACACCCCCCCCCTTAATTTTCTACCATTTATTTTTGCTTCAGTTTCAGTAATAAAAAAAATCTGCAAAAATCCTCTCAAATGCTATCGCAGCGCAACCTATTGACAAAAATGTTAACTTCTTTCTCTTTTCTTCTTTTCTTTTTTCGATTTTCATAGAGCGCATTACTTGTAACTATATACTAGTGAAAGTTTGCTTCATTTGGAGCCCTAGAACAGAGTCTATGACTTTCTCAAAAGGCGCAATTGAATTACAACAACCCTGCACTTGCAGTGAGTATGAGACTTGATTTCAGTTTCTCTACCCAATTACTAAAGCTGAAAATTTATTATTAATCCGAAATGAAAAGCGATCAATTCTCGGTCTTCCGAGCATTGGAATTCTTATCGATTCTACGATCCTGCTTGAATTTGTTACATAAACAACGTTATTCTGTGAAATATTTCGGAATTAGCTGTAAAATGACTTTAAAAAACGCTGGGAATCGATCTATATGGGCAAGCGTATTGTTACGAAATGTAGTACGATGAATGTAGTCCACAAACTGGATAATTGAAAATGACGCTTTATTCCACGAATATTCCAGAAAACAGGAAGCAGAGGTAACAAAAAAGACCAGAATTTATATAAATTAACAACATTAGCAGACAGCAAATCACTAATTAAATAACAGTAGCAGCAATATCAATAGCGCTTAATGACTAGCAGCTTACCAACTCACACTACGAACTAAAGAGATTAATTCGTCTGAGCACGTCGGACTTATATAGCTTTCCGACAGATCATGACATCACCTTGAATTCTCCAGAAGAATCTCCAAATCTCGGTTCATAATAAAGACAAGGCCATAATTCTTGTATTTTTGAGAACCTTCATTTTTTCGTCCAAGCCGACAAGTTTGTCGCCAAAGTCGGGGGGGACTTGCTTGGCATCCATTAAGAATCTCTGTAAAATCAATTTTTCCTACCATAAGACTAAAATGTCAGGTAAACGGGATTACAGATTGGAAACAATATTTTCAAAATACAAGAAATTTGCTTGTTTGACAAGACAAACGTACTTTTTTTATACATATTTTAAGATTTTATAAATAAAAAATTAACTCAAGCGTAAAAACTCAGTGATAACCAAATAAAACGCCTCAGTAATCACTGTAGCTTCCAACACGCATTTATAAATTAAAGCAATCAGCTGACCCTGATCAGCCAGGATAATCCCGGTTATTGACTCTATATCCCGGCTTTGAATAAAATCGTCCTGCAGTTAACCTTTAGATTAGTAAATCATATTAAAAATTTTTTTAAATACTATTTAAGTTTAATCTTAAGAAGACGCTTCTTAAGATTAAAGAATTACTAAGAATTATCTTAATTATCTTCTTAAGAATTATTTTTTTTCCAGGTTTATCTATAAATAGGATGCGGATCTTATGCCCAGACTCGCCTGCGTCACTACTAATGTCCCAGAAATCTCATAGCAATCAACGTTGCGTGTGTGCCACGAAAACATCACTTCTAATGGTAGAAACTTCGAGCATCTCCTGTGATGTCATTAAATCTCCGCCTTTATGTCCAATAAGTGTTTTCCACCAATTACTGTCTAATGTCATTTCTGCTCTTTGTGTCTCTTCAAGCACTTCCCGATGACATTTCCAATCTTGGGTTCTTATGCGATGATAATTGTTTTTAATGTTACCTACCTATCCTAAACTTTTGTACTAATAATGCTGAAACATGCTCTGTATTCTAATGTATATGTTACAGTTAAAGCGGAGAATTCGTTATTTCATAGTATAACTAGGTATTTCATGAATTACCTAGCTGAATACTTAGTTATTCGATGAAATAACTGAATCATACGCTTTAACTGTAACATATATAAAATAAATCGTATTATTGAAGAGAGATGAAATGGGAATTAACGGGAAAAAGGGCCTTTTAAGTGAAAAAATAGTGGATTTGCACTATTCTATGAGAGTCTCTGATTTCTTTTAAAAACTCTACCTATTAAGAAATAAAAATGATAACAAACTGAAGACTCTCCATCAAATATTAAATCTAGTAAATGAATTTTTCAAAATTCAGAGACTCATATGCTATCACTGCATAAAACCTGTAAAATAGCACGCAGAATAGAGGAAAGTTATCTGATTCATATTTAAGAATGAAAAAAGTTGCGTACTACTTGCACCAAGGTTTCCTTTCAAGAACTTGAGTTTTATTAAAATATAATTGTTCTGCTACAGAAAACTTCATAATAGTATCGGACAAATAATAATGAGTTTTTTACTTTTACTAGACAGATGAGACACTATACAAGAATAGTTTTTTTTAAAAATGTTTATAAAGCCAAAAATATTTATAAGTACTTTCTTACAGAATATATATCTTACCACAAAACAGTACAGCATAGCCATGTGTTGTTCTTTCGGCAATAAGTATTACCCACCAACCTATATAACAGTATTATACCACCATATGTAAGATTTGCAAAATGATATTATGTATTCTTAACATCATATCTGTACACATTAATACTAATATGTATTACATGTTGTCGCATTGTAATTGGATGCAAAACCCAGAACATATCTATTCGATTATTTTCGTAGAATATCTATTTTTAAACTTTCCGTTATTCAAATCTGTTTCTGAAGATAATCTACTCTTTGACCTAGTTAAATAACGTACGACTGCAAAATTATATTAGCCGTATTTCTGCTTAAAATCTTCTTTCCTTTACAGCTTCTCTTTCGCACTAATATCCATGAAACCTAGTTATAAGTTACCTCCGTCAGCTTTTTCAGAATCTTTTCTGGATTATTGCTGTGCGGAATTCGCAAATTTAGAGCACAAGATCAAGACACAAGGTTGTTCTAATTCTCATTTGGCTTTTCCGTTTTCGGATCTTTCGATCTCCCAAGTTATAATAAAAGTTTTCCTACGAGAAAACTATTTTTTTTTTGCTTTTAGCATACTTTTGTCTTATCTTTATTTCATTCTTTACATCATTTGTAAGTTCACGATGATGCCCCAGAAACAATATTTTCTTCCAAAGAATAATTGCATTTTAAAATATGCAGAATTTCATTATTAAAAAAAATGGAAATGAAGTTCTCATCTTCCTATTCTTTATTCTTCACAAAATGTAACTAAAGGCACTTCTAGATCACGAAACTCATGAATAATTCTCAATGGCAACAAAATTGTTAATAAGGCCGTCTGTTGTTGAATGGATGTATATAACATAATAAATTTTTATTAGAATGACTTTGTCATTAATAGATGTTTAACAACAAATAAACCGTTTGCAATATTATGAAGAAAAAAAATTGCCTATGGAATAATGCTTTCCCAATCTAGAATTTAACTATTAATCAATCAAAAAATGATTACAAATTTTCCTTTGGTTGTAAAAAAATCTCATTTGAAACTCATGAATTTATCCTGAGGACTTTTATTTGTCTTGAAATGAATGTTTGCAAAATGATTAAATGCGAGATTAAGATTCTTAATCATTATGCAACCGTTAATCATATACTAGAAATTATGAACAAACTTTATCAATTAATAAAATAAATTTTTCTGAACGTTATCGCAATAAAGACAATAATGCAAGGCAGGCAGTATCAGCGTATAGTTCCGAACAGAGCGAATGAATTCTATGAGCACTCGATATTCATTATGCCCGAGAAGAATTATGTGCTAGAATTTATGAACAAGCTTTGTTAATCAATGAAATAAACTTTTTTGAAAGCTTTCGCAGAAAAGACGATCATAATATGATGCTTAGAGAACCAATATCTAGTTGCGAATAGTATTTAAAGTCCTGCCAGGTATTTAAATCCCCGTATTAAAGAGCTCTTATTTTTACACAATACAGTCAATTTTACTTGCTTCCTGTTTAAGCAGATAGAATTTTGTAATCGAATTTGAAACTATTTCCTGACAGAACTGAAATTTTGTGCACTTGTGTGTGTTCGATGAAAATTTACTGTTTTAATATTTCCAGAGCTTAATTGAAGGGGTGAGTGGATGAAGGGGGTATGTAACATTTTTGTTCAAATTGAGTTATTGTCAGGGATGAAGGAGGTATGTGTTAGCCTGTTTTTCGGTACTTACAGCAACTCTCTAGGAGCATTTTTAAGCTAGATACTAGTGTAATGAAGGAGGTATGTGGCAACAACAACGTATATTTCTGATGGAAGAAGGATAAAGTACCAACAGGAAGGAAAGTAAAGTAGGCAACATAAAGTACCACAAACCTCCTTCTTCCACTTAATCATTTTTAATTTTGCTAAATATATCTCCAGTGGAGATAAAGGAGGTATGTAATATA
>BGPR01008283.1:51462-64743 GCA_013235015.1 Araneus ventricosus
AAAAAAAAAAAAAAAAAAAAAAAAAAAACACGCCCACAATGACATGAAAAAGTTTTGAAAACAAAACAAAAGATACACATTATTGATTTCCCCGCTTATTTTTCTTCGCGATAATGACATTTCAACTGTAGGAGAACAATACAGAGTACGTTAATCCGAAACAATAATAAACCAGCGGGAGTGGTCTCCCCTAAACTTTCTCATATACTTTCTAAGTGGAGAGTCGTCAAAATCTCGAGTTCGAATTTTTTTTGAAGATTACAATACTTTCTCTTTGTATACTTCGTATACGAGAAAGTGGAACAAACCAACAAACCTGAAATCAAATATCTGTTGCCACGTGATCTCACCTGCTTTGAAGCAGGTGAGATAAAATAGGCAATGAAATGAATACTAAAGCGAAAATTCTGCTTTAGAATTGAATTCCCAAGAAAACAATTTATACTACCACAATCGTAACAATTGCAAAAGCTCGTAAATAAAAGATTTGCTGAAATAATGAGATCGGTTTGAATTTTATTTACAACAATAAAAAATTTGTTACAATTCATGTTTGAGAACATTATTTATTGTTGTAAATAAAATTTACAACAATAACAGATTGCTACCAGTACTTTGCGCATGAGAATCGGATTAAAAGAAATTGAATATGCAATTTGAACGCTCCTTTTTGACGGATTTGGCCCAAAATTTAATACGGGCCTACATTCATGACGATAAAACTGTGTACCAAATTTTATCTATCTAGCTATTCAAGTTTTTGAGTTATAGTGTTCACATGACCGCGGACATACATACAGACAGACTTCCCGTCGACGGATTTTGTCCAAAATTTGATAGAAACCTACAAATTATGTTTAAAGACCACATACCAAATTTAATCTCCGTAGCTCTAATAGTTTTCGAGTTATCGTGTTCACAGACAGACACACACACAGACAGACACACAGACATAATTCCAAAATTGTGTTTTTCGGACTCAGGGAGGTCTAAAACGTGGAGATTCGTCAATCTCGAGTTCGAATTTTTTGACGATTACAATACTTTCTCTTTGTATATTTCGTATACGAGAAAGTAAAAATTGCAACGTGAAAATGATTATTATGCAGCAAGTAAAATATGCGAGACACAAACACGTTAAGACACTGCCGAAAATAATAATCGAAGTCATTCACTTCAAGGTTATGACGTATTCTGCGCTCTTCACCGTCAGCCAATGAAATTGCAACAATGCATGTTGAGAAGGCTCCGGAGGAACTTCTGCGAGAGAATGCTCGCTAGAGAAAAATATCTTTCAACTGACCAGGAAATAATTAATTTAAAAAAAAAACTGAAAAAGGTATTTTAACCGTTCTTGTTTTAAATCCGACAGAACCGTTCCAGTTATAAGCTGAAAAAAATTGAAAGTAATAGTGTTATTAGAACGTCGGATGCAGCAAATTTAAAAACAAAAATAAAATTTCGATGGCCAAACTGACTATTTCTCAAAAAATTTTCAAAATTCAGTAAATTACGTTTGTAGCTCCAAACAAACTTCATTAGAACGAAAATTGTTTGTTCTATCCGATGGTGCATTGATTGTTTTTCAACGTTAATTAGAAAAGATACTACAGCCATAAACGTGCCGAAAATGACCCAAAACAACGCAAAACATTAAATAACAAATTTTCTATATTGAATTTTAAAATTCCTTCTTCAAGGTGCATTGAGTCACCTTTACGACTACCTGTGTGTCAAATTTCATGGCTGTGAGTGCGATAGATTCGTCTGGACTAGTGTTCCTTAAACATCGATAGTTCAGCTGTCGATAGTGCAGTCGATAGTTTTCCCAACTATCGACTGAAACTATCGATAGTATCGATAGTTTTATTTCAGGCGATACTATCGATAGGTGCTCTTTCAGTCGATAGTTTTTAAACTATCGATTGTTTTGAAACTATCGATAGTATCGAAACTATCGATTGTACTATCGATAGTATCGATTTTGAACTATCGATTGTATCGAAACTATCGATAGTTTTTAAACTATCGATTGTTTTGAAACTATCGATAGTAAGTATAAGTGAGACATGAGTACGTATGTAACGTAAGTATACATGAAACGCGAGTATGTATGTAACGTAAGTATATATGAAACGTGAGTACATATGTAACGTACGTCTGAAACGTACATATGTAACTTACGTCATACGTATATATGAAACATGCGTACGTATGTGACGTACGATCATACGTAAATATGAAATATGCGTTCGTATGTAACGTACGTCAAACGTATATATGAAACGTGCGTACGTATGTAATGTAAGTATATATGAAACGCGAGTACGTATGTAACGTAAGTATGTATGAAACTCGAGTACGTATGTAACGTACGTCTAAAACGTGCATATGTAATTTACGTCATACGTATATATGAAGCATGCGCACGTATATGACGTACGTTCATACGTAAATATGAAATATGCGTTCGTATGTAACGTATGTCAAACATATATATGAAACGTGCGTACATATGTAACATAAGTATATATGAAACGCGAGTACGTATGTAACGTAAGTATATATGAAACATGATTACGAATGTAACGTACATACGTACGTATGTAAAAAAAATTGAGTATGTGAATGTACTATGAACGTACGTATGTGACATGCATACGTACGTACGTAACCTGTATACTTTCGTACATTATATATGTATATGCGCTGAATAGATACCTTCGTACATACACGCGTACGTTACTTACCTAGGAACGTTTCATATGCACGTATGCAACGTTCGGAAGCGTACGTACGTTTATAACGTAAGTACTTGTGTATGCAACTTACTTACGTATGAAATGTGTATATGTATGTAACGTACGTACTAATCTAAATAACGTACTTGCATAGGTATGTAACATACGTACGTAAGCATGTAACGCACTAAGTTTATAATGTGCTATGAACGTACGCATATGGTATACATACGTATGTTTCAAACATTCGCGCGTACGTACGTTACATACATAATCATGATTTGTACATACATACGTGCGTTCAAATGTATAAGCGTTCCTTGCATAGAACATACGTTACATACATATATACATAAGTTACATTCACACAGACGGACAGATGTTACACACATACGAACGTACATATATACGTACGTATATCCGTAAATTTTTACTTACAAACTTAGTACTTAACATATATACATAACGACATTTTGCGTTATATGTGTATTTATAGTACCTAAAATACTCACCTACATACGAGGCGTGTCCGGAAAGTAAGTACCGTTTCGTTCTACCGCCACCGCAGCGCTAGTGTCTCAGTTCTGCACATGTGCATACGTGTTTCTGGTTCATTGTCTGTCCACTGACGCCATTGCAGCCGGATTGTGTTGTATTTACTTGTGTTAGTGAGCGTTCAAAATATTTAAGACGATTGCCGATCCCGCCGACTGTGAAGTAATACGTAATACGTAAGTAATGTGTTCTGTAATACGGTTTTTGAACGCAAAGAAAGTTAAGCCAGCTGAAATTCATCGTCAACTAGTAGAGATTTATGGTGAAAATGTAATGACTGTTGGAATGGTTAGAAAGTGGGTTCGACAGTTTAATGATGGACTCACCAATGTTCATGACGAAGCACGGAGTGGTCGACCTTCTGTTGTCAATGGTGGTTTGGTTGCAAAAGTGAATGAAAAAATTCGTGAAAACAGACGGTTCACAATAAGAATGCTTTTTGATGAGTTTCCACAAATTGCAAAAACTGTTCTGCATGAGATTGTCACAAATCGCTTAAATTATCGCAAATTGTGTTCCCGTTGGGTACCGAAAATGCTTACGGATGTCCACAAAACGAAGTGACTTGGCAGTGCTTTGAAATTTCATACCCGATGCAGTGAAGAGGGCAATGAATTCCTAAACAAAATTGTGACCGGTGATGAAACTTGGGTTTGTGCTTGAACTTGAAGCGTGATTTTAGAGGTAGGCGCTTTGACAGCGATGACGACGCAAAAAACGGTGTTCAGCAGTGTCTGTCTTCACTGGCGGCATCTTTCTTTGAAGAGGGTATACACAAGTTGGTTTCTCGCTATGACAAATGTCTGAACAATGGTAGTAATTATGTAGAAAAATAGTTTACGAAATGTTCTTTCATGTAAAAATAAATTTTATTATGAAAAACATTTTTTATGCGAGTTTTTCCAAAACGGTACTTACTTTCTGGACACGCCTCGTACTTATCACATTACATGCGTATGTACTTAGTACTTTAAATACCTATGTACTACATACGTTACTTCCATACATATATACAGATACGAAGTACAAAAATTTCTCAGTAATCCAAGACCAATTCCTCGATCTACTTATTACTTGAACAAAAACTACCGATAGTTTGAAACAATCTAGAGTAAATACATGAGAAATTAAAGGCAAAATTTGAATAATGCAAAAATGCATCAATAATCAAAGTGGTATAATTACTTAAAGCACCCCCTATAACAATACATCGACTTGTTGCTCGAGAGAAAACAATCGATAGTTTCAAAACTAACGACTAGAACTGCAAGATAAATTAAAATTCAGTACCATAAATATAAAAACTTGCTTACATCAAGTCAAAAATCAATTTATTAAAATATCCAAAATTGACCAAAAAGGCCAATATTTAAATTATACAAAAATGCATCAATGATAGGTATTATATAATACAGCACCCCCACTGACACAATACACGACCCGCCACTAGATAGAAGCAATAATATGGGCAGTCAATAGTTTCAGTCGATAGCTTTAAAACTATCGATAGTTCCAGTCGATAGTTTTGAAACTATCGACTGAAAACGCGCCTATCGATGGTATTGCCCGAGAGGAAACTATCAATACTATTGATAGTACCGATAGTTTTGAAACTATCGATACTATCGACTTGGTTTCGATAGTATCGATAGTCTATCGATGTTTAAGGAACCCTAGTCTGGACATCGCGCGCGCGCACGCAAACATTGCCTTTTATAAGTATAGAAGATATGCAGGAAAAGTGTCCAATTCGAAACGGGATTTACAATGAGACCAACTTTTTAAATCTCACCACTATAATTCACTTATTTTTTTCTCAGTGGAATGAAGAGAGTAGTCTTAAAGAATTGGTAAAGTGGAATTAAGAGCGTGAGAAACACGACACTCATGATTCTCCTCTTACTACAAGTCTGCTGAGCCAGAAATAATCCATAATTACTAATGCAAATGTCATTCTCAATAGGGAATTAATCCTTTTGACGTTTCCGGGGAAAAGATCTCCTTCCTTGTCTTCATGTTCGATCGGAATGACAAGTGAAAATTGCTTTTCGAACTCAAAGAGGCGGGCTGGTATGGAGATTAGAGGGGAAACTTTGCCTGTTCTGTTGGAGATGTCATTTCCAGTTTTCACTTTAAATATAAAGCAGTGATGTTTCAGTTAGAGAGAGAAAAGGTATGATTTAAATTCCGGATGAGAAGAATGCCATATTAAAGAAAATGAAATTCGAAATTAAACAAAATTAGAGTTTTAAATTTCCAACTCCCTGATATTGTTAGATTTTCTAAATGATTTTATTGAGTTAAATCAGTTTTTGAATGTTGTATTACTTTTGAAAATTTCAAACAGTCATTCATAAAATTCGTTTCGCATGTGGTTTGCTGGCCGCGATCTGAACCCGAAAATTTGAAAAATTGGGGACATGAATGACCATTTTCAGAAAATTTAATACAATTTACGATTTTAAATAATTTAAACCCATCTATTTATATTTAGTATAACATATGCATTTACTTTAAATTGTAAGACAGCAAAGCATTATTTTAACTTACTTTGGTTACTTTGTAAAAGTATATTTCTTTACGCTATTTAGTCATTAGGGATTTATATGCTACCGGTAAGGTATGAAACACTGGCATTCTATAGAAGGCTTTGGCATTTTCTGGAATACCGGGCGTTCTTAGGCAAAGTATGAAATATGAGAATCATTATATACTGTCCCTAGGCATTTTATATAATACCTAAAAATTCTATAGAATGACAAATGCTATTTAGGCAAGTGTGGAAAAAGGTCACGATAAGACTATTATTAAAAGACCTGCATTCCTAAAAAAAACAAATGTTATTCTGAAAATACAATGAGAGTGCCGTTAAAAAACTTTTATTCAAAATACGTAAAGAAAAATGAAAGTTGTACGAAACAAAATTTATGCCTTTCTTATTAAAGAAAAAAATGAAATATGAACTTACTTCTTGCATCAAGAAAAGAAATAATTATATTTTGAATTGCACTTAATTTTATTTCTTATAAAATCCAATCGGCGATGTATTTCATGCTTTTCCGGTTTGTCATTTGGCATTCTATAGAATGCCTCGGAAATGTGTACAATGTTAATCGTTTTATACATTGTCGATCAGTTTTCGGTATTCTATAAAATGCCTAGGTATAGAATACCGGCTTTCATACATTGCCGGTAACTTATATGTTACTGCTAAAGCTCGAAAGCCGTTAATGTGCACATTACCTAGCTAACCTGCAGATTAACTAATTTGCTCCGTTAACGTGTGGAATCAAGAGTTTTCCACATTTTACCTATGTAATGTGCACATTAACGGCTTCCGTATCGTTAAAGTTCAAAAGTTTGTTTTTCTGATTTCCTTTCCCTATACCTTCCCCTCTCCCTCCACTTTTAGTTTGGTTTCGTCTGTTTCTCTCATTTCCTTAATTGTAATAATATTTTAAATCGTTTGATTCTTTCTATTATAGTTTTTAATTGATTGATGATTTAATCTATCGACTAATTTGTTGATTATTTGATTGTATTAACTTGATTCTTTAGATATCGAAAAATAAATAAATAGCATTATGTTAATTCAAGCGTACAGTAACGTTGCTGTTGTTCCAGCAAAGTTCTTATTTTCACTTTAACGAGTGCCTAGTAGTTAATGTGCAGATTATCTAGGTAATTTACAAGTTACCTAGGTAATTTGAAAAATGAAACAATTTTCGGCACTTTAACGGATCACCCTAGTTAATCTGCAGATTAGCTAGGTAACGTGCACATTAACTGATTTCTACAATTCAGCGGTAACATATATACTAATGCAGGGGTCGGCAACCTGCGGCTCCGGAGTCTGCGGCAACAGAGCTTCCGAGATTGCGGCTCTCCCTAAATTAGTTGACCGATCGAAGCGAGGTTCTCTTTCAACTCTACAGTTCGGCACGTTTGATACAACAAAGCACGTTGTTGGATTTCCTCCGAATCTGGCGTAAATATTTTTTGTCATTAAAAACGACGCATGTGTAAGGACTTTTATTTTTTGATTCGAAAACCGTGTACATTGTGATTTTTTGTATTTTATAAAAGCATGACTTTTACAACAAATAGAAAAGATTTTGTTTAATTTTAAAAGTGTTTTCAGGTATTTGTTTTTGATGTTTTGAAAATTATAATTCCACTAAATTCTTGATTATGAAAAACACCTGGATTTAGAGCATTAATTTACACATTCATTTGATAAGTTTCTAAATTCTGTTCACTTTCATGATTATTTAAATAAATAAATTTAGTTTTCTTTTACTTATTACTAGCCGCCTTCGGCGACAGCTTGTTCGCCGAGAATATGATTTCAATTAAATCTTGCATCATTTTATATTCATGGTTCTCTTAACAACGTAACTTTAAACTTCAGATTGTGGTAGATATTTAACCCATGTTCTATAAGTGATCTTGGACCTCTTCTGTTCATTGTCTGCTTAAATTATCCTAATGAAGTCAAATAAGTGACCATGTCATGTGTCCTCTAATTCCACACTGTAAGCACTATCCTATTCCTCTTGTAAAATATGCATTTGTTATCAACATTAAAATGACGAAGCACATTTTATGGCCACCCGCATGTTAGCTGGATTGAAACATGCTGAGAAAAGAATGAAAACATAGCAGCCATAACCATTGAACTTACTGGATATATTTCTTAATGTAAGCAAAGCAATATCTTGGAGAGCTTGGTTTGCAGATTTCATAAAAATTATGATGAAATAAATTATGAAAGCAAAATGTATGAGGATATTATCTCAGATTACAACAATGGAAGAGAAATATGCATTTAAATTTTTGTTTAAACAATGAAAACAGTTTGAGTTGCGTTGCAACAATGAAAAGCATTGTTTTAAATTATGACAAAAATATTTTTAAAAATTCATTAAAATTCGAGAAAAAATTGTACGGCAACTTAATTGATATAATTGGAAAGGTAAATCTTTGCACTTTCAGATAGTGTGATTTTTGTTTTGTAATATTTTCGGAAGTTATTAAGGAAAAACGCCAAAATTTCGCTTAATTTTTAATTAATTAAAATTCTAATCATAATTAAAAAAAGGGCTGAGGTGCACATTCCCACCCTCCAAAGTATGTTTGTGCCAAATTTCGTAGCTCTTAGTCCAGCGGTCTGCCCTGTAGAGCGCCAACACACACATTCTCCTTTATTATTAGTAGAGATTATTGAAATTAGATAACCAAAGTTTCAATTAAAAACTACTTAAAATCCAAAATTTTATTACTGCTAGACTAAAACCTTTATTTTACAGTCGACTTGCCCATGAAAATCAGAATGATATGACCAACATATGGGTTTTTAACTAGATTATAACCTAGGTTCATACTCTTTCTTATCAAATTCTTTTCATTGTCAGAAAAGTTTCTCGGAAGAATTCTTTGCGATAGAGGCAACGAATGAAATTAAATTACTTTCTCCTCCCGACTATGAAATCTTTTATAATTGAGTAATGCGTTTTACTACTAAAGAATGAACGAGGAAAATATGTGGAAAAGTCCTAATTTTATGGAATCAGTTGCGGAATGAGAAACTTATATTAATGCTGGAAACTCATTTGATCTTAAATTAACTTTAAACTTCGTAGTTACCAATGGACTGGAAATATAGCTAAAGTTATTCTTTTCTCAAATGCGTACATTTCATACAAGCTGTGATGTTCCATGGGAAAATGGTAATTTTGAAATTATCGAATAAATGATGGTTACTAGATTCCATTTACGACCATAATTACCTCTTTCGTCTCCGCAAATGAATTTTTTTATTTCGGTTTGTGCTGATAATTACAGAGGTTTGGACAGTTAAAGATGGTTGATTGAAAATACTCAGTATTCAATTTGGCTATTTTCTATTAATATCCACATTTTTAATAGAAACGCGTTTTCTTCAGTGTTATTAAGCAAAGATTTCCAGTAAAATTGGATTAATCTGTGATACAATATTAGAAATTGTTTCATAACTTTGTATATGTTTCAAAATTTAGATGTGGGTATCCTAATTTGTAATGAAATTTTTCGCAAAATTAATACTTTCCTAAAGAATGTTATTTCAGGAATAAAATAATTGTAACTGTTCATAGAATCATTATGAAAATAAAAGAAATATACCTGCCGCTATTGTTTTTTTTTCTTTTCAAAATTGCTTTGAAAGGAGTTTGAACAGAAGAAAATGTATATGTTACAGTTAAATCGTGAAATTCGTTATTTCGTAGAATAACTAGGTATTTCATTAATTACCTGATTATTTTCAACCCGTTATTTCATAAATAAACTAGGTATTTCATGAATTACCCAATTGCTTAGTTATTCTATGAAATAGCTGAATTATACGCTTTAACTATAACATATATATAATATATGTTCAATTCACAAAGTGGAAGAAAATGATATTTGACACATACGAAGGAAACTTTCGTGTAATGTGATGAAGAAATGTTGTTTCTTCATCTAATTTGATTATTTGTTATATTTGTAGAAGTTTTCAGAACTCCGTTTTGAAGCAAACTGAATTAAACCTACATAATTGGAAGAAAAAGTGTCTGGTTAATGCTTAACATTTTGCTAATTCTTACACGTGTGACAAATGCCCGCATACGACCAATTAACAAGAGCGCCATCATGCGGCGATAAGAGATATTAACCAGACTGAGCTGAAGTACGAACGAGATAGCTTGTTTCTCCAAACACACGAGATAATTTTGCATCCTTAATGCTTTCTCCTTTTATTTTTTTTGTTCTGAGTAGCTGCTAATGTTTATGAACTAAATATAGTGATAAAAAGTCAAACTTACTTCATACAGATACAAATATATGGCGAATAATAATGTGTAAGTCAATGAGAGTTGAGTTATAATATAAAGCATCCGAATAAAATGTAAATAAGTGAAGAATTATAATCTGTTAACTCAGTAAGAGATGTATGAAGTTTCTTATAATTATTTTTCACGTCAAATTTCACGATAATTTCAATTTGTGTATATTTGCACAAAAATAAATAATAGTGTCTTGATTTGGACGAATATAACTATATGAGAAATAAATATTTCATATTCACTACCCACAAAACTTTAAAAAACATTCTAAAATCACAATTTTGGATTTCAAATATACTTGCATTTATAAATTTATTTATTTCACTTTTCCCGAGAAATTTTTTCGGAACATTATGCATTAGAAATAATAGATAGTTTTATAAATTATGCTTTTTTACCAAGAGTAATTTATCAACATTATTTTAAAAATAGAAACTAGGCTTTCATAACGCAAATCAGATGTGCCGAGTTCTAGTACACTATATTTTGGAGTGTGTTTTCTCTCTAACGCTGCTGCTCTATTACAGAAGCGTTAAAAGGGTGATGTCATTCAAATTCTAGAACAAACTTAAAGCTAAGTTATTTCTATCAGAGCTTTATTTATTTTTTAAATAAAAAAATAGTGCTTTTGTGCATCATTTCTAGACTTTTATGGTTGAAGAAATGCTTTTTTTTTATATACAGAGTGTCTACACTAACTGTATTCCGATAGTTAACTACTAAACCGTTAGAGATAGGTTTACACTTCCAATTGGAAAAATGCTTTAAATAAAATAAAGGATTATATTTTATGTTGTTTAAATCATTTGATGTACCGATGAAAAAATTACTAAGCCTTAATTTTTATGCAGTCTCCTGGCCCCATTAGTCATAGTAAGTAAAATATTCTTGACACACTAACATTTTAAACAAAAAAAGCTTGATTCTTCCGTGACAAAACTGACCGTGATAGAAGTCTTGAATATTGTTATTTTAGGCTAATCAACGGCCACCGCTTCCCCGAGGCGTCCGTTGATTTGCGGATCTTTCTCGGGGCGGCAGTTTAAATGGTCTAAAATAATCTAAAATAGTAATATTCAAAGCTTCATAACTCGTTCAGTTTTAGTCACAGAACAGTGGAAAATTTTTATTTAAAATTTTAGTGTGTCAAAATTATTTTACTAAATATGACTAATAAGAGTGGGGAACTATACAAGAATTTAAAATTCGTAATTTTTCAGCAGTACCTTAAGGGGAATTTGAACCTTAAGTCCGTCAACTCTAACCCTGTTACTTCGATGTACCTTTTCTCAAAATCTGTTACAGATTCATGTTTTAAAATTTTTATGCAACTAAAGTACATCTTTCTCATTATACTAAAATGATTAAAAAAATTCAAAAATTTAATTTTTACAAATGTTTTTGTGTCAAAACAAAAAATGTTAAATTGGCCACTTCGATGTACCTTTTCTCAAATCTGTTATAGATACATGCTTGAAATTTTTTATAGAAGTAAAGTACATCTTTTTTCATTATACTGAAATGAGCTTTTGGTTAATTTTTAAATTTTATAAATTTACAAAATATTTAATAAGACATAGTGAAATTTTACCCTATTTTGACACAAAAAAATTGTAAAAAATGAAGTTTTGAGTTTTTTAAAAAAGACTCATTTCAGTATAATTAGAAAGATGTACTTGTATAAAAAGTTTCAAACATGTATTTATAACAGATTTTGAGATAAGGTACATCGAAATGGCCAATTTCACATTTTTTTGTCTTGACACAAAGAACTTTGCAAAAAATAAATTTTTGAATTTGTTTTTTCAAAAATCATTTCAGTATAATGAGAAAGATGTATTTTACTTGTATAAAAAATTTCAAACACGAATCGATAACAGATTTTGAGAAAAGGTACCTCGAGGTAACAGAGTTAGGGTTAACGGACTTAGGGTTCCATCTCCCCTTAATTGACTCAAACAACATAAAATGTAATTTTTTACTTCATTTAAAGTATTTTTTCAATTGGAAGTATATCCCTATCTCTAACAGTTCAGAAGTTAGCTGTTGGGCCACGATTAGAGTGCACTGTACACCCTGTACAGTACCCCTGTACCCCATCATACCTTTCGGCAACAATACTCTCCATTATATTGCAGATAGACAATATATTTCTAAAATAACTAAAAGAAAAAATAGTTCTTCCTTTCACTCTATAACGCTCAAAATCAAGACAAGTTAACGATGTTCATAGTTTCAAATGGTTTTACCTCATCTCATTTTTTTTTTCCTTTTTAGTTGAAGGGGAAAAGTTTAGTTCCTTCCTTTTTAACACGATAGATGTTTAGTTCTTAACTTTTTCTGTTTGGATTTTTTTTTTGATAGTTTTGTAGGGTTAAATGGTTTCATGATGAAACAAAGTTACATCATGAAAGAAACTGTAAGGAAGACGTGATGAAGTAAGTTTCCTACGAAAAAGCAATTATCTTTGTTCTTTCAGAGTAATTCTGTACTTTCTTTCACCTGCAGTGTTTGATTTCTTAGTATGATTGCTTTGTTTCTTATTTTATTCGAAAGTGACCTCTGCATTCTTCGCGGAGTCATGATTTCAAAGAAAACAAATCAGAAAATGCCGCATATGGTTCTAAAGGGCATAGATGCATTTCTCCACAAAAAAACAGTACACGGGAAGGGTTAAATTTACCCAAAAGCCTCCCAAAAAACAATGATATAGTAATGAACTAATAAATTGAGTACTAACGTGTAACTTTAAACTTGAGAAAAGCTGAAGACATTTCTAACCTCACATTTTTCTAATTGTTACTAGCATCTGAGCTGAGTAAAGATCTTCCGGAATTCACTCTTTATCAGTTTCTGAGAAATTGCTCTTTTGAAATCTTCAAGAAATTTCGTTTGGCAATGCATGTTTTGACAGAGCAGACTTCATTCGGCTAAACAAACAATTAAAATATTACTTAATAATTACTTAACCTTCTTAACTAAAGAATTAAGTAAGTTAAATTTACAGTATTTCACATAAGAAAATATTTTTATAAATTAAAATAAATGCCTCTCTCATCTGTCCTAAACATTATTTTTTTAAATTTTAAATGTCGTTTGCTGACATATTTGATAATAAA